>KK121473.1:332387-372395 GCA_000611955.2 Stegodyphus mimosarum | reverse complement strand
AGAATTAGAGTCGTAGACATTGTTTTTAATAGTGTACTGGTGGATTCTGCATAGTTAATAAGTATCACAATATGCTATTCAAAGGAACTTGAAAAGTTTACAAAAGAAATGCTAGTGTATGAACTTCAAGTGCATCATTAATAATAGACTTGATTGATTACTTTGAATGTATGCTATACAAAGTTTTCACATATACATTGAGGGAAAAAGTATATAAGTGAAAAGAATAAAAGTAAAATAAATAACCCATCTTTATTTGATTGTTCTTTGGAAATCTAACATAAAGAAATTGCTGCCACAAAATTACAGTTAATTTTGTTACTTCATTGATTGCAATCATTCACTCAAAGATTTAAATTTTAATTTTTGTTCTTCACTTTTCAGCTGAAAGTCGCCAAACAAGATGATACTCCTGCTTCTGATGGTAACAGACAATTAGAACTAAAGTATGGCTACACTGTGCGGGAACAAGAATGGCGAACAGCATTTTATACCGTTCCCAGTAATGGACTTGTGAAGCTTGAATTTTTACCCCCAAATGAACCAGATGTGACATTCTTGAACATGAGAGCAGTTTTCCAAGGTCAGACATATTATTTGGATAGAATAGATGCTGCTCTTTCACCAAGTAATAATTTTATTCAAGTTTCTCTCATAACTCAAAATCCAAAAGTTCAGCAGAATATTGAGATGGAAGTAAATGCTACTGAGCCTATAAATCATCTTGTTTATAAGGTAATATCTCTTTGGGTATTTTGAGTTAACATATTCAAATTCTGTGTCATTATACATAGTTTAGGCAAAATTGGCCGTTTCAAAGGTCATATGCTGCTCATATTAATAAGTGATAAACAATAAAGTTCATAAGCAGTGATCCAACTGAATTTCAAAATCCCCAGTCACATACGAGACTTAAATATACATATTTTTCTACTATTTTGTGCTAGTAAATAAATGCTACTCTTCTGTATTGGGACTGGATTCAGAAATTTATGTATGTATTTATACATGTATACATGTATGGGTGGATGTACATATATGTGTACACACACATACATACTTACATATATACATGTGTACATGAACACATACATCCATATATACATGCACATATACACACATTTCTGAATCTAGTCCTGATAACAGAACAGTACCAAATAAATGCATATTTTTAACCATATTTAAATCAGAATTTTATTCTGATAGGAAGAAATAGTCTTATTATTACTAAAAACACTTCATTATGTAATTTAAATCCATTTATCAGTAAAATTTGGTGTATTTGAAACTATGCATATTTATTATTTATTTTTCAATCAATGTTTATATTTCGATCAGTTAATGAAATATAAATGAGACAGTTAACAGGAATGTAAATTTGATTGATTTGAAAACTTAATAATTCAGATACCAAAATGTAATTAAAATTTGTACTAGTGAAATTTTTTATAGAACTGGTCCTAAGATCATTTATTAATCAGAAATATTCATATTAAAAGAAAAATGTGTAATTTAAGTGAGACATCACATCAAATACAGTTGAGTAAATTCAGATCTTTAGTAGTTAGTTCACTGACTTCAATTCTTGATAACTAAATGCCTAGGATTTTCATGGTTTCTTTTTATCATGTGAAATGAACTTGAGCAAATTTCCCTTTGCAAGTCCTTCACAGAAGCAATTTCTTGGTCAATAAATATAAAGAGTTTCACTATAGTAAAATAGCTTATACTTTAATATGCGTTGCAAATATAACACTGATTTTTTGTTGTTTGGCTTTCAAATTAATACTTGTTAGGCATGTTATTCTACCTTAATATGCATAGTTATTTGTGAATTTAAATTAAATTTATTTTCAGAATAATCAACTGATATCATTTTAGTATTCATTTTTTGCTGTGGTTTTCAGGTAATTGGAAGAGGCAATATAGAAATTGCCAGAACAATTCCTGTTCCTAATCAGAAGGTTTATCGTTTTAATTTTAAAGCACCTGGTGCTATGGCACCCAGAGCTCGAGTTCTTGTTTATTACATCAGAAGTACAAACCATGAGATTGTAGCTGATTCTGTAAGCTTTGATGTAGATGGCTTGTTCAAGACATCTGTATGTATACATTTAAGACCATTTTTAGAAACTTATGTTTTATTCAAGTACCTTATAACATGCTTATTTAATATTAGCTAAAATTACATGCCAGAGAGCATATATTAGAGGTACTAAAGCAGCAAGGACTTGAACTTACATTTTATGGCCCAAACTATCATGGGAAAGTGTAATTTTGCTAGCATGTGAATGTTAGCCATAAGGGCACATCACTTTGAGGAATACTGGACCGTGGAAATATCACTTAGGAGAACATTGTAAATTGCGTAAATGTGCAAAACTAGTTTTGAAAGTTTCATATAAACTTCTTTTTTAGCAGCAGAGTGAAAATCACAAAGGAAAAGCATGTGTTCATGGGATAACTATCAACAAATTCGAGAGAGTTTCAGCTAAGGAAAGGTTTTTGCTTCTTTCTTTAGCTGAAACTTTCTCAAATATTTTCTCTACTGTTACTGCATGAGCAAATGCTGCTTTATTATTTTCACTCCTGCAGCTAAAGAAGACTGGCTGTGTATAACCTTCAAACCTAACCTTGTAAATTTCTGCAAGTTTTGCAGGATCTTACTGTGTATAACCTTCAAAACTAGCCTTGTAAATTTCTGCAAGTTTTGCAGGATCTTGCTGCTTTAGCATCTTCAACACACTTTTTAAATTTTTGCATGCTGCATCTCTTAATGCAGTGTAATTTCTTAAATCATTGTTACATCTATTTACATGTTTTGTAAATGTGTTGATCTTTAGTAATACATAACAAATTCTAGATAAATGACCACTTTTGCATGAAATTCGAGAAAATATTTTGTAAATGAGAAGCTAAAAATCTATTTAATTATTTAAATTTCATGTATATTATATTTATTTCATTTTCAGTAATTAAGTTGGTTTAAATGCATTAAATAAAGTTTATTATTTTATAAATTTCTAGAATTAATTAACCAAAATGTCATTAAAGCAAAACTTAGGATATTTTATTTACCAGTATTCATCATGTGGCTGCATATAAGTTTATATTTATCTGCGATTTTTTTCCGTACTTTTAATCTGATAAATGCTTTGATATGATGAATGCTATATACTTCTCATATTGAAATTATTTTATTTTATTAGATTACTGTAAGCACTAATGTGAAAGAAACACAACCTGGTCGTTCCGTCAACATTCGATTACAGTCTGCTCCTAATGTTTTAGTTGGAATTCTAGGAGTTGATCAAGGTATCCTGAAATTGAAATCAGGAAATGACATAACACAAGCTGAGGTATTTTAAATTTTATATTCGATTATCTTTTATATAAGCATTTAAAAATTTGTTTAATTTTTGTTTCAGTAAATGTTGAAAATGGATATTATATTACTTTAGTAAATGGCAGATTTAATTCATGTAGATATCTGTTGTTAAAAAAATTATGCATCTATTCTTTAAGAATTATGAGTTGAAATATTAGAGATATAAAATGTATGCATTACTTATGTTCATTAAATTTGTTAGTGTATTGTTTCCTGCCCTAGAAATAATTTAACCTATTTCTCTCATATTTCATAATCTTGAAAATGGAATTTACATGTTTAATTTAATAATTCTAAAGGTAACGAATTTTTGAATTTTCATTATATCATTGGGCAAAAAGAGTTAGAAAAGTATTTTTATTAGAATTATGATTGAATGAATACTGTATCAGGGCTTTCACTGATCTGGAAATCTTCATGGAGAGTCAGAGAAATGATTTTCCAAAAGATTAAAAAAAAGTGGGGGAGAAAGAAATGTGCAGAGATTAATTTCCTCAGATAATTAAAATTTTATATTTTAAAGTGCTTTAAATAAAAATTGCCCTTCTTAAAAACAAATCGGATGAATTCATGTAGTGGTTTGAACTTTTCTTGCAGAAGGTAGAATTTCATCGATTCAGATTAATTTCCCCTCAGAAATAAGTAATATAATTTAGATGGCACTACGTTTATGAATGGAACTTAACTCTTCGATTTTTGTTTCAAAATGTAGAAGAATAGTATTTGCTATTAATGACATACTATTACAAATTTCTTTTTCATTTTTCCTGATTTGACATTTCGTTTTAAAAATTATGTCTACTTTTTTGAATAATGTAGTCGAATGTTTCTTATATATGTATGTGTATTTTATTTCTTCATAATAATGTTATGATTTTTATAATTCTGTTAGTTATTTCCCTATATTTTGTACTAAATGCATAATATTTTTCAATTACTGGTATTTAATTTGATAACTAATTTTACATATTTAATTAGGTAAATTACTCAGCTTGGTCATGGAATATCAGATAAATTAAAAGTTAAATTTTAGTTGAAAACCTATTTGAATAAAGTAATATCTGTATTCAGATATGTTGATTTGTGTCTTCAAAATGGTTTAACTAAATAGTTTTCTATTCTGTTAACTTGAAGGTATAATTTAGAGGTTTCTTTGATGCATTACATTTTTTAAGAAATTGTGCATTAATTTTTTAACTTTCATGTAATTGTTTTCTCCTCTTTTACATACATGTAGTTGTTTGTAAGTTCTAAAAATTAAATTAGATATGTCATCTGTTTCAAGATTTTTAAATTTTGCATTAGAAATTATAAATTTGATAAGTTTATAAAACTTGCTTTTTTAGCTTGCTAGAAGGTACTAATTCAGCTGATAAATTATTTATCTTATGTGTTAGAGACTGATTTTTCTCTTACTAAAATTGTAGGTTGTAGAAGATCTGGAAACATATGATGGAGGTCAAGTTACAAAGTACAGACCACCTTGGTATCGAAGAAGGAGGAAAAGATCACTCTCTTGGCCTGGATCTAAATCTGCTGGCTTTATATTTGCGGTATTAAATAAGAATTTAAATGCTTAATTTTTAAATTTCTTTCAAAATGTCTACAATCATTGTTAAACATAATTGTTTTTATTTTTTTACTATGCATAATTTTTAGGATTCTGGTGCTGTGATAATGACAAATGGGTTATTACCAAATTCTGGAGATGAAGGTATTTTAAAATTATAAACTATTTTATACATTGAGCTAATTCTTTATAAAAGGTGTCTGGTAATCTTTTGTAATACATGAATTCAGAATTTAACATCTTTATCATTTTGCAGAAAGCTTCCTGGTTATTACATTTTGGGGCACTTGTGGTTTGCAATAATGATTTTGTGGCTTGGTGTGCTGGGTTTTGTGAGGTAACTAACTATAACATGTAAACTTACTTTGTGCATAACATTTTTGAAGATAATGCTTGACTGATTTCTCAATCATAACTAAATTTTAAATATATGATATCTATACTGGCTGTAAGCAATTACATTTTGTTTTACAAATTGTAGGTGCAGAAAAGTATGCTCTTCATTTTCACATTTGCAAAGTTAATTTAATAAAAAAGTGAAACATGTGAATTATTGAGAAATCATTTTTCTATTTTTCATAGTCCTTGCATAATCCTTGGTGGTGGAATAAAGCCCCCCCTTTTTTTTTTGCTTAATTAAATTAACTAACTACATAACTGAGTACTAATAAAAGAGTGCTTCTCGTAGAGAATATAAATTTAACTTGCCTTTAGTTTTTTTGTGTTCTGAAATTATCGTAAATAATTCATACTTTTTTTTTTGTGTGTGTGTGTGTGTATATGTTTGAAATATATACCTTGCTTTCTCTAGTCCTACACTTGACAGAACTATTATTCAAAATATGATGTGTTGTGAGTAATAAAAATGATAAACTGTTGCTTTTCTATCAGGACGTATTTGTGTGCATAGCAGCTACTAAGTTTAGAATTATTGTATTTTAAAATGTAGAAATGAAAACACCACACTAATAAAATTCCTCCAAATCTTAAATAGCGTCTTACAGATACAAATTCATACAACAAGTGAAAATTATTTAGTGTGAAGCAATTAAAACAAGTCAGTTTCATTATTCTTTCCCCAAACTATTATAATTTGGATATTCATATAAGAATACATAAAAATACACTAATAAGCTTTAGTATGTAGTCGAATTTCCATCACTTATGTTCTAATAAAAGGTAATTTTATTTCAGTTACCCAGAAGAATTTCCTATTGTTGTGATTTGTTGAAAATACTGGAGTATTTTAATGAATACAAATGAATGTTATGTTAATGAAATGTCAAAAAGTTTTCCTTCATTACACATAATTCTTTCATTGACCCAATAGCAAAGTAATCCCTTTCCTTAGACTATTGCATCTGAATTAAAAGAACATACTCTTTTCGCATTGGGACTGTGGGTGTTTTCAAGAGCTTTGAATGATACTTGACAGCAACATCAAATATTCTGATCTCTCTCAAAATTGATTGAGTTAAATTCAAAATATGTTCTTCTCTAAAGTTGCTTTTTTGCCCAATTTTAAGTGATGTGTAACACAGTTTTAAGATCTGAAGTTCTGATGTTATCTTTTTATGAAATTATGTTGTCTTAATTACTGATTCAAGACCCAGATTGTGAAAATTTAAAATTCAGGAGTAGTGGAATGTTAAAAGTAGACCTTAATAAATAAAGTTTAAATGCTTTTTATACAAATACCGATATATTTGTAATGCATCTGTGTAAATACTTTTGATTCATTGTCTGCATGTTTGTAATATTAAAAAGAATGTTTTTATAAAATTATTCATTTTTTGTTTAAAAGTAAAGTACTTCATAATGAAAATGAATAAGCACATAGAGTAATCATTAATACAAGTTTTTAGTATTCTTCCTGCATACCGAATGTTCAAGTGTTATGAAGAGGGAAGAGAAGCATGCCAAAGTAAAGCAAAATTGTGTTCTGTTTGATGTATGTGTTAATCAAGACTCTATCAGTTTTGACGGCAACAGGTGCATAATTCTCATCATAGGAGCAAAGAAGGGAGCTATATTTATAACAAAAGCCAAACAGTAAAAAAAGAAACAAAAGCTTGTTGCTTTGCCTAATTTATGTGGTTACTTTGATGATGTCCTTCTTTTCACTCTTTTCACTCTTGAGTTTTGCTACCAACTGGCATTTTTGAGAAAGTTCTAGTTTTGTTCATTTGCCCACCATAACTTTTTTTTTTTTTCCATTTCCATTCTATGTGGTTGCTGGATTCTTTCATTTTTGGAATTTGGTTAATTTCTCTTTTTATTTATATTTCTCTTTAATCTGCATTCATTTTGTCACATTTCTTTTTGCTTACTTATTTTATTCTTTGATGCATTAGTTGTGTTTCATTTTGTATTGTATTGTATTGCATTGTTTAGTATTTTCATTTTAACATTTCTTTTATTTCATTTTTAACTGTTTTGAATTATTTTATGCTTTTAATGTTCATCACCTTTTTGTACTTATCCCACTTTTAGTTTTACATCAACAGACAAGAATGAATTTTGAAAGTTAAGCCTTAAGCATATAAAATTCTTGAACAGTCTTCATTTTTTGCTTAAATACAAACATCAGAATATTATTCCCAAATTTATATAAGTCAAATGTAATCTTAAATCTTCTGTTCAGATTTCAATAATTATGCTTATTAAATTCAAATTGAATATAAATTATATTACCTTCATTTGAAAATCACCAATTCTACTTTAAATATTTCCTCTTTTGATCATAAATCTTGGTGTGAAACTGAAAGTGCTTATAAATGGGGGGGGGGGAAAGAAAAGTAAAAAAAAAAAAATCCTTACTTCTAAATTCTAAACTCTCACACCTCAGTCGTCTAGCCCAACTCATCCTGTTAATCTTCCCATTATAAATACTTATCCCATTCTTAATATCTCTAATGTTAATATTTCAGAGGGTCAGAGGAAAGTAATGAAGTATAACTTTAATGTTTTAAAGATATGTAAACCTTCAGCTCCTCAAATCATTGCTTCCATTGAAAAAAACTTTTAAATTCTGTAAGATTTCAGAAACACAGAAAGATACAGTTCACCATTCAATTATTCATAACATAAATTTTAATAACAAATCATTTGTTTCTAATCTTCACCAAAAGGAAAGGAAGGCTTTACTTGAAATTCATTCTAGTCTTGATATCATTATTTCCAAATATGATAAGGAAGGGCAGATTGTTGTTATGGACAAATGCATATAAAATGATGGAACCAATGAATTGTTAAGTGAAAGCCCATACTGCTCAGTCCATAAAGATTTCTCAGCTTCTGCCCTTACAAAAGTTAAAACAGCTTTTAAATGTTCATATATACTCTCAACTCAGTTTAAAAAATCGCTCATTCCACCTACTGTTAACTGCATTAGGTTTTATGCTCGCCTCAAAGTCCAGAAAATTGCAATTCCTTTTCAACCTATAGTTTCTAACTTAGACAGCATCATATCCTTTGGCCAACTAATTAGTTCTTAGAATTTCACCTTTACTTTCTAGCAATATTTACTTTGTAAAAGTCCTTTGAAATCATTGATAAACTTAACCGTCTGAGCACCATGACCTGTTTTTATCCAGTTATCAGAGTTTTTGTCACTTAGCAAATATTAGCTTATAATTTAAGGCATTTTGTTTTCTTACATTTTTTAATGGTATAAATGTCATCTTAATGAATATAAGTTTATGAAAGCAGAGGCTAAAATAAGTAATTATACAAACTTATCTAATAAATACTGTTTAAATGCAGGTCTTTATGACAGAGAAAAAATCCCACACCACTCAGAGTGAAAGATATTTCTCCCTTATGCTCCATTATGTTTTTTTTTTTATGTTAAATCACTGCTTACTGATGTTTCATTTGAAGGAGCACTAAATGCCTTCGAAACTAGGTTTCATGAATTCGGTTTTACACATATTGGAATTGAAGAGTTAATTTCTCTTACTAGAGTCTCTTTGAGTCAAACCAACTTTGTTTCCAAAAAAAAATATTATTGCTAAATTGAAAGATTAGCTATTAACTCCTCAGTCCTATATTTGCTAATATTTGCATGCACTTTTTTTTAGATCAAATTATTTGAAAAACTACATTTTCTCTCTGGATTGATTATGAACACTTTCATGCTTTTTGATGGTAATAAAGATTTGCCAAAGATTTTTATCAGGTATAAATTTGATTGATCCAACCATCTGACAATATCATTTCCCTTCCATGGTATTCTCATAATCCACAATGAATCTGATTTTAGCATTACTCTTTACCGTAAACCCATTTCTGTTTGTTTGTCTACCCATGTTAAATCATATCCTCTGGCTAAGCAAATAAAAAAAAAAAAAAAAAAAAAAAGACCTTTTTTTCACTATTATGTGTTGTTCACTCTAAAACTTTGCTTTCTAATGAACTTAGTTACTTAAAATCATTTGCCATTGACAGAGGATTTTCTCCCGTAGTTATTCATAAAGTTTTAAAGTAATTTTCCTCTTGCTATCAAAGAAGACATTCGACTGTTAGAAATAACATTAATAACTTTGTTGTTTTTCCATTTCCTCATTCCATCAGTTACAAAATTGCATGTATTCTTCAAAAGTTCAGTTTTCAAGTTATCTTCTCACTCATGAATAAAACCCATTTTTCAGTTCTTAAAGATTCTGTTTCCCACTCTTAATTTTTGGGGAATTAATAACGTATCTTGCCAGTCAGCCAAATTAAAAGAGCATTAAAGTTTCACATTAAGGAAATCGGAAGAAATAAACAAATCTTTAATAGCTAATTATTGTTGAAAATTTAATAACAGTTTTGAGTTTGGATCTACAAAAATCATCCAAAACGTTTCTTCAATCAGTGAATTAGATTTCCTTGAAGCTTTTCTCATTTACAAAGATTTATCTTATTTAGTTAATGACTGTAATCCCAATGCAGTCCTTCCTAAACACATTGTGCTATTAACTTAATTTTTCGTGTTTCATTACTATTTCTGTAGACATATGGCCCTACCTTCCTGTTCATTTTACTGTTTGGCTTTTGGTATAAATAAATATAGCTCCCTTCTTTGCAGAATTTCTCTTATCCTATGATGAGGGACCTGCATCTGTTGCCCTCAAAATCAATAGAATCTTGGTTAAAACATATGCCACAGAAAGTTTTTACTTTGCCTAATTTTTATATTATAGTATGAAACTAAAGTATTGCTGTGTATTTTGAAGAGTATTTTAAACTGTAATGTGTTTAAAACCAGTTGCATTATAAGTTAAAAATTTCTTTCCGAGACCTTTTTCAAAAGATCTCAGAATGAAAATGTAATTTTCCATGTCGTTCTAAGTTATGTATTGTAATTTTTGGATTCTGTAGTTGTGCCATATAAATCAAACATTTTTTAATGTTTTTTAAAACCCTCCTCTGTAACTTTTAATTTAAGAGTATTGTAAATTTTTTTAAAAAATATTTCTTTAATTTTCTGAGTGGTTGATGTTTTTGATTAAATTTTAGTTATATTTGCATTACTAATGCAATGAGTGATTATTTTCCCAGTACACATAGTATTTTAAAAAGATAAAAAAATGCTACTAAATTGGTAAATTGTTTACTTTTAAGAGTGGAATAGTTTATCATCTTTCAAAAAATGATATTTCGTCGAAATATTCTATTTTCTAGTGCTTTTAAGTAATTTGAAAAATGAAGAAAACTTTTAGTATAAAATATAATGCATTAAGTTATATTACCCCAGCAGAAGCATAATTTGGAATTTATTTTTTACTAGATTTATTCACTGATAATGTCATACGCATTGATGAAAATATTAACAACACACCCATTCAGCCACCGTCTGAGCTTCCTGAAGCTGTAGTTCCTGAAGGACGTCTAGTTATTAGAAAGTTGTATCCTGAAACTTGGCTGTGGATTAATACAACAACAGGGTTGTTCTGAATAATATTTTTTTTCTCTGATATATGAACAATAGAATAGAATTACTTTCTTTATTACCTGCTATTCATATAAATTTTTTAAACATGTCGAAAATTATTTTTAACAAAATAGTAATAAATTTAACTGTATTTATGTTAAATTGTAGACATAGATATCACAGCTTTTTTTTTTCATTCATTTAATGAAGCATAAAACTTAGATTCTTAATTCTTTGTATTATTTCAGGTTTTAACCAAGGTAAACAGAAATCCTTTAGTGTTGATAAGTGTGCTATAATAGTTTTAATTTATATCTCTAATTAATATATTATTAGTCCATAAAATATTTTATTAATTTAGATTGTAATTACAATTTTATTATTACCATTTATTTCCTTTTTAGATACAAATGATTTTGTATAAAGCAAAAGCAGAGTTTGAGAATTTCATATTGCGTAGATCATTTTAATTAATAATCTTAACTTGCAACCTGTTTTCCATCTGTGTTCTCATTTTTTGTGCATTATTATTAGGAGTGATGGGACTGCTTCAATTTCTCATGCTGTGCCTGATTTTTTGTCTACGTATATCATTACTGCATTCGCAGTGCATTCTTCAGATGGCTTAGGTATTGCTACATCTCCATCTCCAGTAAGTAATATAAGTTTCAAAATTACTAAAATATTTTAAAACATGAATCTATATTCTCTGTATTAACATTAATTTATATTACCAATAGTTATACTTTTTATACATTATCTACAAAAATCTTAATGCTTTTAAAAAATTATTCTACTTTCATATACTAATAGAAAAGTTTTTACTTATAAAACGTCATGATTGTAAAATGCTGAAATTGTTGTTGCATTAATATTTTTTTAGTAAAAGATAATAGAGTGTAAAGATTTCCCTATGAAAAGATTTATTTTTTGAAATACACTAATTACAATTAAATTGAAAATAGCAATAGAGTACAACAGGTATAAATTTATCTAAGTAGTGAAATAGTAGTAAAGATAAGCAGTAATAAAAAGAGTTAATTTTATTATTACTTCTTAAAAATGAGTATGTTACCTTATGCTTTGGTGATTTGTTTTGAGTATTATAAATTTTTGCTGTTTTTTTAATCTGTGATTTTAAATGACCAAACTTGTTCAAGAACTTTTAATTTCCTTTTCTGACCTATATGAAATCATTTACTTTATTATATTTTAATATCCATTGAATGAACAGTGAATTGAGCAATTTTCAAAGCATCTTTGCTTCATTTTGCGTGAAAACAAAAATAACCATTTACTTTTAAGAGTTTTAAAGGAAAAAGCTGTTTTTTTACATTTTGATCTGTTGATTTCATTTCTGAAAAAAAGAAGAATTAATAAAAGGTGTGATAATTAAGAAGAGTTAAGAGGTAAGTTGTTTACAAATTACATTCTGAGGTAATGAGAATTAAATTACATATCTTTTTTATTTTACTTTAAAATTAATTTTTGAATTAATCAGTCTTTCTCTAAATCATCAGAATTAAACAAATGCAATTTATATTATATTTTAAAAAGCAAATTCATAAAAAATGTTAAGAACCTATTTATTAGCTGAATTTTAAACTTAATTTTTGAATTAATCAGTCTTTCTCTAAATCTAATTAGCATCAAAATTAAACAAATGCAAATTATATTATTATATTTTAAAAAGCAAATTCATAAAAAATGTTAAGAACCTGTTTATTAGCTGGTTTCAAAGTGATAAATGGGTTTTATGTGCTCACAATTATCATGTTGGCAAGAGATTAAAAACGCACTAACTAAGTTGTCCTATCAAACATAACTGATAGTTTATATTTTAAACAAGCATTTCTGTGTATAAAGCCACTGATAAATAATTTTTTTAGGATGAAAGTTTGAGATTTATCTTTTTATAAAGAACACATTGCAAATTTAAGAAAAAAAAAATGTTCTGCTACTGAAAAGAATTGGAGAATAAAGTTTTATTTAGCATCAGTATAATTTACTATCATGCTATTGGGGGGGATCTCTTCTCATAAATGTACGGTTTTCTTCCGGTGAATAACTGACTTCTATAAAGTCATATGGTAACCAGTGTTACATAGACTAAAACACCAAATATTCAAATTATTGGAAATCATAGTGTGCAACAGAAATAGAAACAGCTAGATCTGGATATTTCAGAGTTAATTGTAAGTACAATTTTGTAGATCAAGAAATCAGTGAACTCTCAAAAGACTGAAGAACTGTGGGAAAACAAGAAATGGTGAAATCAAATTTCTTCATTGGCAACAAAAGTGTTTTGAAAACATTCTGAAGGATATTAAATTCTATTACTAAGTAGTTATTAATATATGTGGGTGGGTCAAGTGAAAGTCTTAAATATTTTTTTATATGTCAAACAGCAGTGAAACATAAATGTATCACTTATCGACATAATCTCCATAGTGTGTAAAACATTTCCTCCAGTGCACAGGATATACTCAGATTTCTCTGGGAAAAAAAAATCTTGTGGTCATGTGCGTAGCCACTCATGCACCACCTAGTGCACCTCTTCATCGTAACACAGTTTCTTTCCTTCTATCACCTCTTTGAGTGGCCCAAACATAGGATAATTACTTTGGGTAGGGTTATCAGAGTGAAGGTCAGTAATGGTTGCAACTGTTCCATAAGCTGTATGAGGTTGATCATTGTCATACTGCAAAATGAAACCTCTAGTCAGATGCCAATGTCGCTTTGAGCAATTGTAAGCCAAAGTGTTTTTTCAACATATCAGAATATGATGTTCTGTTTATCCTCTAGATGTGTAGTGTTCCAAGATAATGCCTTATTCATTTCACAAGAGAATTAGCATAACCTGCACCCAGAATTTTTTAAAGTTTTGTTGATGAGGAATGTCATCATTCTTTGCTTGCTTTCTTGGTTTTGAGTTGGTGTTAGTGGATTTAGGTTTCATCTCCTGTAATGATTCTTGCAAGGAAACCATCACCTTCTGGTTCAAAGTGCTGCTAAAATTCTTCACAGGTATCAGCACGTCACTCTTTCAGTTCTGGAGATGCTGTGGAATCTCCTTTGCAGAGACACTTTGCGAAATTCAAGCATGTCATGAATAGTGTGATCTGCTAAGCCATGACTGGTGTTCAGATTTCAACTATTTCATCTACTGTCATGTGGCGATTATCCATCACAATGGCTTCAGCTGTTGCAGTACTTTGTAGGGAGCATCTGCCACAGAAGTCATGTTGTTTCTGAACATCCTACTCCGCTTGCTGCAAGGATAAAAAGGCCTTACATACTAGACTTTCATTTTCCAAAGAATTTCAGTATGTTTTCTATCTTTTGTGCTCAGATAATGCTAGACAGAACCAGAGCCATGCCTAGATATTTTTTCACCTGAAGCAAAGATTTCAATCTGCACTTCTGTATGAACCAAATTCACTGTATCTGTATACTTTAATATTCAATAAAGGTAACTATACTAAATCATACCATAACTTTCATATTTTTTATTTGTAACTTTTATGTATTCAGAAAATTTATAATTTTTAAATGAAAATATCAGAGAGTACCTTTTTACTTCCTTGTATGAAGTAAAAAGGAAGTATTGCGTATCGTATTTCAACGAAAACATCCATTTTCACTGCTACCGAATGCAATTTAATGATGTTCTTGCATGACATCAGTACATATGGACAGAATAAGACTCTTTTCCCAAAAAAATTATAAAATTGATTTAAAAGGAATTCTGAAAAGATTTTTTCATGGCGTCTGCACATACGTAGGTATGTATGTATCTCGCATAAGTCAAAAATGAGTAGCCTCAGAATATTGAAATTTTGTATATAGGACTGCTATAACATTTAGATGTGCACCTCCTATTTTGGTTGCAATCAGCCGCACCAAAAGTGCATATATATATATATATATCCATTCTGTTACTCGGCTCAGTGAGCTCAGTTTCTTTAATCTTATATGTTGGTAAATTGTGCATTTTTTGCTTTAAAAATGATAGAATTATGTTGTTCTTATCTTCCGGTCAAGATTTTTATGCCTTAAATCTGCATGCAAGAATTATAGAATTATCAACAATTTAAAAGCTGTTTAAGTGCGGTTAAGCCTAATCATTTTCCCCATGGAATCCATATTCGTTTACATTCGAAACTTAGGAGAATAGTGTATTTGTTACCAATCTAAAGAAAGTAAGCTTCACAACAACAAATGTAATGCCTTCTTTTATTATTGCAAATTAAATCATGCTTAACCTATTCAGGAATTTATTTGAGGAAATAAGTGTCTAAGATTTACTTCATAATTTTTAATATAGATATTTTGAGTTTTTCTGTATTTTTGCTTTGTCAGGAAGTGAGAACTGAATTAATTGAATGAGAAATACAGAATTGTCTGTGAAAAACTGTTTCTTTTTGTTTGTTTAATTTCTTTTTCACATCATTTTAGATTTATTATAGTATTTAAATAAAACATGTGGCAATGCTTAGGTAATTCTCTAGATGATATACATAATTTTTTGCATTCTGAGTTAGAAAATGAATGAGATGTAATGCTTTTAAGTGAAGCTAGTGCCACAGTGTCACTATGATAAAGAAATATAGGGAATTTTAAAGAGTGCATTTATTCTATTGTTGTTTATGCGTTATCGATGAAGTAGATTTAATTCAATCTAATAAGTTTAAATGAAATGCAAAGTGTGTATAATTTAATATTCCGTACTAGTAAGTCATGGTGTACGCTTCAGATTTTTTATAAATAGCAAGCAGCAGTGAAATCATATGAGTAGCAAAATTAATATAAAACTGTTCCATTAAAATCTAATTTTTTTTTTCTTTTCTTTCTTTCTTTTTTTTATAATTTATTTTTTTCCCTTTTAACCCCTTAACAGATTCGCCCATGCAGTGTACAGGCTACTCAAATTTGGCCTTGACTGGTTTACCCATACAGTATATAGAAATCGATATTTTATGAGTTTCCTGTTTTGATTTCCCATATTTTTAATACTTATGTAAACTATTTATTTAGTTCCAATATCTTTCAATAGTTGGCATAATTTATCCATTAATTTTAAATTTTTATTATTATCATGTTATTTTAAAATATTGTATTTAATTATTATTAATTTTTTTCTTTGCTGAACTGGAATTTTTCTTGCCTTGTGAAACTTTTGCTCTATTGTATGCAAGGCTTTCAAACTGAAACTGTCTTCTTGAGCTGAACTGAACTAAATTTTTATTATTATCATGTTATTTTAAAATATTGTATTTAATTATTATTAATTTTTTTCTTTGCTGAACTGGAATTTTTCTTGCCTCGTGAAACTTTTGCTCTATTGTATGCAAGGTTTTCAAACTGAAACTGTCTTCTTCAATAATTCTTTAGGGAATTATTGAAAAATATGATGAAAATACTTTGTTGTTGGAGAATGAGCTGAATTCTTATACAAATTCAGAGATGCCTTTCAGTTGCCTGGTTTTTTCTTCATATGAGTCATGTAGTGAGCTCAGATCTTTGTAGATTTGAATTGTTTCAGTAATGTTACTGAAATTGATATTAAAATTCATCCAATTCCATGCCCTTGGTTTAATTTTGCTAGTATTCCATCTGTCCACCTACAAGTTGACGATATTTTGGGCATTTTACAATTTTATGAAACATTCTTTGATACATTTCTTATGGATTGGGCCCATAAAATCATGAATGTCCCAAATTGGTAAAAGTATGATAGTTATCAAACATCTAAATGAAAACTTTAGAGAAAGGACGACGCCAGTGTGAGATGTAATAACAGACAAGAGCCTTATGCTGTTCAAGGGATGATTAGGATGGAAGGAATTTATTCTCATAAAAAAGGGTAGGTTTGGAATAAATTTTTTTATGCTGTGAATGTCAATATCCGATTATGTGTGGTCGATTACAGTTTACACAGGAAAAGATACAACTCTGGAATCCGAATATTCCAATCTTTGCATTTCATCAAAGTTGCCTAACAGTGATGGATCCTTTACTTATAAAGGTTATTTACTGCAGACAATTATTATTCTTCACAGTAGTTAGTAGACAAACTTATTTGATGTTAAACAGACACATACAGTAAGCTTGAAGGGAAAAGAAATATGAAAGAAAATGCAGCAAAGAAAACTGAAAAAAGGAGAAATCATAGCTATTCAAAGAAGAAATGTTCTGGTGATGAAAAGGATGGATTAAAAAAAAAAGAAGAAGAAGAAGAAACTTTCACTGCTGTCCACAATTCGTAATGCTCAAATGTAACAAATTCAAGTCTGCTCAGAAAAAAAAAAAAAAGAAAAACCTAAACTTGTAATGGATTTTAATAATGCTATGAATAAAGTAGACTGCATGGATCAAAATTTTAAAAATTTTGAAATTATCAAGAAAAGACTGAAAAAATATTACAAAAAGATTTTTTTCCATATTTTTGTTATCACTATGTATGGAACTCATGTGTCAATTTACCATAAGAAAGAGGGAAATAGCACATAATTAGAGTTCAGACTTGATCTTGTTGACAGCATTACTGAGAAATACCATTCTGGAATAAATTTCAAACTTGAACAACTGGATTCTGAACTTAATGCTCTAAGACTGATAAAAAGACACATTTATAGAAATTAATGCCTCCACAGATAAGAAGCTTAGACTCTCGAGGCAATGTGTAGTTTGCTGTTCATAAAAAAAGAAGAAAAAAAAAGAGAGAATGGAAGGAGAATGTGAAAGGAAACTCATTAGTTCCGAGTGCAGTGTCGAACTTTGCATTGCACCATGCTTCGAGTTGTACCATACACACACCAAAAAAGAAAAAAAAAAAAAATTGAAAAAGTCAGTACTGAAAAGAGTTTACTTTTTATAAGTCAGTAAGTTTATTTTTGAGAAATATTGTAAATTTGTTTCCACTGCATTACTTTTTTTTTTTTACGTGTAGAGTGTGATTGCAAATAGCAAACATTTAGGTTAACTATGTTTTAAAATTGTAAAATAAAAAATTATTTAAAAACACTGATTATGAAAATTAAAGTATTAGCAAACAAAATCAACAATATCTTTGTTTCAAAATTTATGTGCTTATTTAGCTAATATTCTACACAAAAAACACTGATATTTGAAAGTTTTTTGGGGACAAGTGAAGATTTTGCATAAGTATTTTAGTTTTTCTGAAGCTTCTTTTGTCTAACTTAGTAACTCGCAACCTAAAAAAAAAAATATTCTTAATGCAGCTTTGGAAGTCAGAAGTGACTGAACTAAACACTATTCTTAAACTGTTTTTGCTTGAGTCATCAGAGTTACTGGAGTATCATGATTTATGAAAATAGATATTTCTTACAGAGTATCTGTAGCATATATATCATTCGTATAGTTAGGTGCCAAGTTCTTTATAAAATATTTAAATCCAGTGATATTAATTTTTCACCAGTTAGAAAGTGAAAATCAGAAACTTATTTAATTTTTGATATCTCCATTTTAGCTATACGATTTCAATATTAATTTAATTTCTGTTAGGAGTATGTACTTTTCCTGATAAAATTCAGGTCTTTTATCAATTATTAATTCTTGACAGTCTGATTTATCAATATTTCATTTTCGTTTGTAATCAACCCATTAACAGAGATTTAATACTAACCTATTCTTTTTCTTACAGTATTAAATTCCATGATGATACATATAAAATTAATTTGTTTTGTAGTTTCAACCCATTGTAATGATTTATCATTTGATGTCATATATAAATTTGAACTTTATATAAAGTGATAATGACAACTTAAGATTATAATAGTAGTATATAATTGAGATAATAATGACAAAAGCTTCATAAAATATATGACACTGTCTCATTTTAAATATTTAGTTGTTAATAATTAATGTAATTTTTTATTTGGTTTGATTAATTGATAAAGAAAATGCATGCACAAATCCTCAAAATATAACTCACATTATATTGATTTAAATTTGCAACTTAAGACATTGCTTTAGAATTGAAAGATAATAGTTATAATTTATTTTTAAAGGTATTTCTAAAATTTGTTTGTTAATTTGGTGTTCGTTCTACCCATTCACTTGAGGCAAATACATCATTCGCCGCATGCTGATGATAGAATGCTGTTCTTCATTGGTGCATGTCGCATGTGGGACAGTCATTTTAAACTGATATTGTGGCTGCATTTTGCTTGTCTACAGCATGCTGTCTGCTGCTGGGTGTTCTTAAAAGCACTGGAAACTGTACTGCCAATTTACATAACAGTGGCATGGGATATCAACTGTTTATTTTGTGTGTTAGATTTTCATTTGATTTCTTACATAATTACAGAAATGATTAAAGATTTATATTGTGGTTAATCTTGTTATTTGAGCATTTTAGTCATAAATGCGACATCAGAAATAAACAAATAAGCACTTTAGTTTTTTTCTAGATTAACAAAACTGTTTGTTATATTTGTCTGTTTGTCTGCTCCTAAGCATTGCAAAAACAAATTTGCACCCAGCTAGTAAACAACTACCAAAAATTATTGCAAAAAGCTATTAGTCCTCATATATTTTATTTATAATTTTCATTTAATTGTTTTGATGAACTCTTGCTTTTCATTAATATATACAGTTTTTTCCCATTTAGATTACTGTTTATAGACCATTCTTTATCACTATGAGTTTGCCGTATGTAGTTCTGAAAGGAGAAGAATTGGCTATACAAGTGGTTGTGTTCAATTACAATAATAAGGCAATACAGGTAACAATGTTACTGTTGGTTTTCATTATTATGTTTAAGAATTTACATTTATTGTAAAAAGTTTGACTTTCAATAGGCTGAAGTAACTATGGAAAACAGGAAAAGAGAATTTCAATTCATTGTTGCTGGCAAAGATGACATTAATTTTGCACAACAAGATCGTCGAACTAAATATGTTACTGTAAGTAATTTTTGTTTTTTTTTTCTGCAATGCAAAAATAATAGAAGAAACTGTTTACAATTTTTTATATTTTATAAAACATGGATTGTGTATTACAATTTAATGTTTTTGAGCATCCCATGAGAAATTACACTTGTTTTCAGATTCCTGCATCTGATGGTGTTCCAGTATCCTTTTTAATTGCACCAGAAAAACTTGGTTACATAGAAATCAAGGTAACTGCATCATCATCATTAGCTGTAGATTCCATAACAAAAGCACTTCTTGTTCAGGTCAGTATAATTTGTGCATCAAAGTAATTTAAAAAGTTTCTTTTAACTGAAATGATAGGCAATATACACAGTCCAGTCACATTAATGTGACCATCTGTCAAAAGCCAGAATAACCACCTTTCGCAGAGCGGACTGCTGCGAGACGTGCAGGAAGAGAGTCACATAGGTCCCTGAAGGTGTTCTTTGGGATGTTGAGCCATGCCGACTCTAATGCCGTGGCCAGCTGCGCTAGATTACGCGGTTGAGGATCCATGGCGCGAACAACTCGATCGAGATGGTCCCACAGATGCTCGATTGGGTTTAAGTCAGGTGAGTTTGCTGGCCAGGGGAGGACGGTAAACTCATCCTGGTGCTCTTCGAACCACGCACGTACACTGGCAGCTGTATGGCACCTCGCATTGTCCTGCTGGAAGATGCCATCATCCTGAGGAAAAACAATGCGCATGTAGGGGTGAACATGGTCCGCAAGGACAGATGCGTACTTGTATTGATCCATTGTGCCTTCCACAATGATCAGTGAACCTAGAGAATGCCAGGAAAACATTCCCCAGACCATAATGCTCCCGCCTCCAGCTTGGACCGTTCCGGCAATGGTTGCAGGGTGGTTCCTTTCAGAGGTTTCACGCCTTATACGCCAACGTCCATCTGTCCGATGGAGCATAAAACGCGATTCATCCGAAAACGCAACCTGTCGCCACTCAGTGGACGTCCAGCTGCTGTACTGGCGTGCAAATTCTAGCCTTCGCCGTCGATGAACAGCAGTCAGCATAGGTGCACGAACCAGGCGTCTGCTTCGGAGGCCCAGACGCAGCAATGTTCGCTGAATAGTACTTTGGGAGACACTTTTGGTAGCCCCTTGGTTCATTTTGGTGGTCAGTTGCTCAACGGTAGCCCGTCTATCTGCCCGAACGCATCTCCGCAACCGTCGTTCGCCTCTGTCATCTATGGCCCGTGGTGCACCACATTTGCCACGTCGCTGATTTTGGACAGTCCCATTTTGCCATGCACGGTACACTTTTACCACGGCGGCACGCGAACAGTTCACAAACTCAGCCGTTTCGGAAATGCTTCCACCCTTGGCCCGAAAGCCAACGATCATGCCCTTTTGGAAGTCGGATAAATCGCTTCGTTTCTGCATTACGCCAACGATTGAAATGTTTTCCGAAGCCCTCACACACCCTTTATATACGCTCAACTGCACTGTGCTGCCACCTGCCTTCTGTGATTGGTTATTTAACTCTGACATGGAAAGTACGTGGTGGTCACATTAATGTGACTGGACTGTGTATATCATTATTAGGTAAAAGATTTTAAGTAGCAGAATTATTGTTGCAAAAGGGAGAAAAAGATTCTGAAAATGAATGTAAAAGGTGTAAATAAAATACTTTTATTCAGCTTCAAAATAGTTATAATATTCTTTATTAATTTTTAACTAAGTAATGATTATGCTTTAGAAATAACATGTGTCTGTCTTTTTTAAGTAAATATTACACATACTGTGTCTGAAGAAACTGTAATGCAATAAAATTTCTTCTAATCAGCAGCAATGGGACCTTGCCAATTCTGGATAAGAGATTTTTCCAGATAATTCAATATATATTTATTCCTGTTCTGTGATACCATTTGTAGAAATTGCTTCCTAGAGAGTTCCATTAATTCTGTCGAATAATAATGTCAAAAATCATACAGATTATTTAAAATTAAAGCACTAGTGTTACTTCTAATCCACAAATTCTAAAATGCAGACGATTCTCTTTGGGAGAGCTTTCGATTTCAAAGTCCAATTCAAACTTGAATCATAACTCAAAGTAGGTCTTAATGACTTTTTATTTACGCACATCTGTTATATTATAGTATTTACATAACTTGTAGCCTGAAATTTAGGACTTAACTAATGCCATATTAAAAATCTTCACTAAGCTCACTGAGTGATCTCATATCTTCATTTTTTAGATTGAAGACCTCTGTGTTTCCTTTCTGAGGTAGTTAAGGCACTAAAAAACTGTTCGTATTAGAAGAAAAAAAGAGAAAACCATCAGAGGTGCTGTTAGTCTTGAAGCTCATATTTTGTTCGAATCACATTTCAAATTGTGTCCACCAAATGTAATCATAAAAAAGAGAATAAATAATGAAGAATCTCTATTTATGTATGTATGTTCCTTTCATTGGGAAGAAACAACAGCACTTAGAGCACCAAATTTTTAATACCCATAGTCCTCTATTCGAACACAAACACCTTGAAGTATGAATTTTATATTTGTGTTTATTTCATATTTTATACAATTTCTTTAAAAATATCAGCAATTTGAAAGCAAGAGGTGAGAAAACATTCGAAAAACTGTCTGAAAAGACATTTTTATCTCCAACACATTAGATTGTTGCCATTCGACAAAATGCAAGATATTTATGTTCAAATTTAAATCCACAAATTTGGCTTTTTGAAAGCAATCTGTTGCTGCTACCTCAAATTGAATATTTATTATCTCCGTGCATCAGCATGTTCTCATTTGGTAAAGCATAAGGTATTTAACTTTCAGATTTCATCTTTCTGTTGCTGATTAGCAAATCGATTGATAAGCAATAGTTGGTGTTCTTAAAAGTATCTTCTCCACTTATTAATCTGAATGATTTTTTAAAAGTGCATTTAAATCATGTGATATCTAATTATAAATATTAAATAGTTTTATGAAATGACAGTAGCTGGACTCATTAAAATCATTACATATTTTTTCTTTTTTATGATAACTCTTTTAGAAGGTTTGCCACTCGAGTGGCTACTTTTCAAAGAAATAATTTGGCCAATATAAAAAAAGTATGGTAAACTTTAACACTCTATTGAGAGTTCTAAAGCTATGTTCTTTTTAAATATTTTGTGATTTTGCTCTTGAATTTGTGTTGCTTTGAATGTGGTGTAAGTACGAAGAAAGTGATACTTAATAATAAAGATAAAAAGAAAAGGCAGAGTGAGTCCAATAGCAAACTGGTAACATGCAATGCTGAGCCCGAATGTAAAAACGTTAACAAACTCTCTGGTGCATCATTAAAAGCTGGATCCTTTCAGATTTTTTTCCTCATTTCTTCTCATTTATTTTTGTGTAAAAATCTTCCTTTATTACATTATTTGCTTCCACTGGCAAGCATAGTGGCCTGAGATTTCTCGTACATGGGAACATGACTTGTGGCTTTAGTTTAAAGTTTAAATATATTAGTTTCAGGAAGAAAAATAACAAATTCTTACAGCAAGTCTACTATGCTTATTTTCAGTAGTTGCTCATTTTTACTATCTTGTGTATTATCATATGCATATGTTCTAAAAAACTGGCTGTGATTTTTTTTTTTAAGTAAACTAGCTTTGAAATGACATCTGAAGGAAAGTCATACCTTAATTTCTTATGGTTGGAAAGTTATACCAACTGTATAAATTTATGAAAAATAAATTGAAATCACAAGAGAGAAAAATTTTTCATTTATATCCTAACTGTTGATTTATTTATTATTATTTTTCAAAAAAAATATAAAAGCCTAATGTGTACTTTATAAATCATACATTTTGAGTATGAATTTGTAATAAATTTGCAAGAGCAAAAAAAAAAATCTTATTAAAGTTACCAGATCTAAAATTTTTATGTTTTGTTGTGACTGAAATTTTCTAGAAGCCTTTCATTTTAATAATTTAAAAATATAGAAATCTATTGTAAAAATTAAAAAAATCACATGATAATTAGAAAAAAAAATTTTCAAATGTTTCATCTAAAATTGTTAATTCTTTTAATTGCTTTTGCAGTTTTTATCATTTTATTAAGCAGTTTGCTTTTATATTTAGCCGTTGAAAATACTGCTGTGTACTACACATTTTTGTAATTTTATTATTATTATTTAATCATTGTAAATTATGTAATTAAAAAAGTAATGCAGTACATTGTCCGAAATCCAGATGCCCAGTATCCGTAATGATCTTGATCTACAATCCGGACCTCTAGCTCACCAGCAGCTTTTTTTTTATTATTATTAATTTTTTGTACTTTGCACTTACAAATGTGATGTTTTTTCATAGTAAAATGTGTGGAGAGTCCCATTTCTTAATTTCGCTTCAGCATTAACAGCAACTTACCAAATCCTTGTTTATTATTTTTTGTTTTTATCACCACATGACGATCAACACACTGCAACATGAGAAGTGACTCATGCAACAATGTCAAAACTTTTTCTTTTTTAAGTAATTGAATAACAAAGAGCATTGGTAACCTTTCATGTTGACATTACACTTCCTAATAATTAGAGACTCCACCTAACTCCATATAAATGATCCTCATAGGTCAAAAGATTACATTTAATGCTGTTTGAAATGAGAATAATTGATTTATTATTCAGATAAGCTCAGGATTGGTGCCAGAGCTGGTGTGGCCACAGTGGTAACAGAATTTAGGGCAGGCAAAATTTTTAGAAGTTAGTAAAACACCAAGCAACAAAGTTAAGGAATGGCGAAATTTTTAAAATTTAGGGAGGCACTCAACAGCAGAATTTTGGACCTACAGAGATTGCACTGGGTCACAAAATATCTAATGCTGGCCCTACATAAGCCTTAAGTACATGTGGGAGTTTATGTATTCATATAAACCTTAAGCATGTACGGGAAACAGGCATAAGTATAATGAAAACTAATATTATTCAAGCTTAATTTCGTCAGTGTGCTACATAAGAAATAATTTAGCAGAACATACTTTTAGTCTCCAGTCTCCTGATGCATTGCCAATACTGTATAGTGAATGCTAACTAAGTTTTATGGTGATAGCCTAGCCATGGATTTGAAGGTGTTCAGATATCGCAAATAAAAAGTAAAATTTTCCAATTATTAAAAATTTTTAAAGACTAAATGAAGTTTTTTATTGTGATAACAATGCCCCAATCATTAATCAATTAACAGATAGTAAAGTCTGTAATGTGGTTCTAAATCCAAAAAATGTCACTGTGGATAGCAAAGAGAGGTCAAAGGAGTTGTTGAGAATGAAAAAAAAAAAAAAATGAATTGGTAGTTTAGTGGAAATTTTGTACTTGGCAGTTATGGAACTTGAACAGTGTAACTTTGCAAGAAATTGTGTCTATCTTTGGAATTAAAGAGAAAGTATTAGCACGTAAAACGGAGTGAATTAAATAACTTACATTGAAAAAAATGTTTAATAAAGCAAGACAAGCATGAAGTTGAGCTTTTAGAGCAAATATTTTGAACTTTTTTTTTATTTTGATTCTCTTAAGATCATAAGTGCTTCATTATTTCATAAATTACTATTTCATATTTTTAATTTTATAATTTTTATATGCCACTTAACCAGATTTAAACTGATGATCTAATATCCAGAAAAATATCAAATTCAGAATCACTGCCGAGTATGGATCTCGGACTTTGTACTGTAGTTCTGAGATAAATTGCAAGAATACTTTAAAAACTTTTTTAATTAAATTTATCTTTTATTTTATTCTTGTTTGTGTTTATATTTTAAAAGCCTGAAGGTTCTACCCAGTACTTCAATAAGGCATTTTTGATAGATCTGCGAAATCCTAATTCACCTTTAAAAAGAAATGTTTCAACTACGGTTCCAAGAAATGCAATTCCTGAATCTGGAAAAATTATTTTATCTGCAAGTGGTAAGCATTAATTCACATGTACATGTGTACTTATATACATATGTGCATCATATATGTATACACAAAATCATATATTTAAAAATATGTTTACCAAAGTTGAACAAGATGAATAAAATAATTTTAACTTTGTAAATTTATTTCTTATAATTTGATTCAGTTTTATTTATTGTGTATTTTCTTATTCATTTGAACTGTGTTTAAAATTGTTAAGGAAAAAACTGTGTTTTTTTTTTAACTTCCAGGAGATTTGATGGGACCTTGTATTAAATTTATTAACAAATTATTATACATGCCAACTGGTTGCGGGGAACAAAACCTTGTGACTGTTGTTCCTCGAATTATTGCTTTAGATTATTTATCAAAAACAAATAGACTAACAGCAGCTATGAAGGATAAATTAATTTCTGATCTTAGATACGGTAAGAGTTAAATTTTTCTCTAAACCTGTTTTTGTCATTTTACTAAATTGTTTTATTAATTACAAATATTACTGTACTTTTTTGTGTAAAATTCATGTACTTTTATTTATTAATTTATTTATTTTCATATCTACTTAATGTAAGTAGCAACTCAGCCATTGCATGATTAAGTACTTTTGTGGAAATCAGAAATTTTCCAAGATAAGATACATACATTTTACTGATAGAAAAGTAGAATAGATTTTTCTTTGTGAAAGTACGATAAAAATATAATACAAATGTGGCCTTACCTCTGATTTCCATATGGTATGTCCAAGTAGAATACTGTAGATATGTTGTCTTAAGAAAATATTATTTATGTAAAAATTTTAATGTTGTGTGAATATGTATTTCAAATGGTTCATAATTTAAATTTTTTTTTATTATTTTACAAAGCGAGAAATAAATTTATAAAATAAAAAGTAAGTAAACAAACTTAAGCTAGGAAAGAAAAATTTATATATTTTCCAAATATAAATTACCAAACTTTGTGAAACATGAAATTATGAATTTAAAGGCACACATTCTTTTTCATTAGCAGACAGACTTTAGAGTGGCATTATGGTTTGTTACAAGAGAAAGAAACACTAACCACAACAAGCTGAAACCACAAACATGACCCTTAAATTTTAAAATTGCACACATTAGCACCACTTCTGAGATAGATGGTGGGATGTGCTGGTGTAATTCTGGTGAAAACATTATTGGGTTTCTGGAAAATACATTTTTGTAAAATTCTGTGTTGCCTATTTTGGCAATATAGTACTTTGTTTGGTGATTCTTCTCAGGATTGGGCAGACAGCCCGAGAATACTGAACTCTTTAATGACACCAGATTTAAAATGAAATTTCAAGCAGAAGATATGGTTAATTTCTGGATTTCATTTTCAGTGGAAACAGAAGATAGTACTATGATGTTTTAAATTGTGTCTGTGTATGAAATGTAAATGATGTTTTAAATTGTATCTGTGTGTCTGTGTATGAAAGTGCTTTCATGAAATAAAAACAAACTGTAGGAATTGTATACTGAAATCAACTTGATGTAGTATGTGACAGTTTCAGATATAAGCTTATCAGCATACATCTAAACATAGAACAACTGTGCAAGAATTTATAGGCTTATCCATTTCCCTATGAGTACTAACATTTATTTAATTTTTAATTAGATAAAGATTATTGAAACTCTTGTAACCTTGAATTATTAAAAATGAATACAGTACAAAGTCCAAAATCTGGACCTTCAAATCACCAGCAAGCCCCCTCTTTTTTTTAGAAATTTTTTTATCCATTACACTTCTGCATTTCATATTTTTTCAAATAATACATGTGAAGAGTCCCAGTTCGTAATTTCACTTCAACAGTGATGCCGGCCAGATGAATCATTATTTATTATTTTTTGCTTTCATCACTGCATAACTATCAAAACACTACAGTTTGAGAAATGACTTGCACTGCCACATATGAACATTTTTTTTTTCAAATTTTTAATATTGGCAATTGAATAACAAAGAGAATGGTAACTTATGAATAGAAGTGAATTGAAGCTGGGGTAGAGTGATGTCAGCTTCTAGAATGTATGAAAATCAGAGTTAGTTTTTAGTTTGAAACATGAAAGAACATTTTCATTGTTCTGTCTGTCTGTGTGTGTATTTCATATGCTTCAGTAAAGTGTTTTCATATTTTTTGGGATGATTTATATCTTCCTTGACTTTCCAAAACATCCTTGTTCATGTAGATATGGACCCATGAATTAAATTTCAGCTTTTTATTCTGAACATAAGAGTATGGTACCTTCGGCAGGATGGTTGTTTTGAATGTAGAACCTTGAAGTTTAATTATTACCTGGAGATGGATTTGTCTGCATTAAAGCACAACAGAAGGGACTGAGAACATCATTTCTATCAGTATGAAGAAATTGAAAATGAGCTTTTTAAAGAAGTTAGGTATAAATGAGGTTTCCGTTTTAAAGCAGCAACTTAAAGATAAGATCCAGAGGATTGAAGATAGTCAGCCATTAATTGCTGAAAGTTTACTAAAGGTTAAAGATAGTAAAAAACTGTACACTGATGGTTTTTAAGGAGCTGAAACACGTAGAGACAAGCATGTAGAAATTGACACTAAACTGGAAAAGTGATTGCAAAAAGCTTTTTTGGTTAGAGAGAAGAAAGGAAATTTAAATTACCAAAACATGAGCTGAAGAAATTTTCGGATGACCCAAAAGATTGCTTGTCCTTCTGTAACTTATTTCAGAAGATTCATGAAGATAAGTCATCACCTAATGAAGATAAGATGAAATATCTAGTGCAGTCTATGGAGCCAAAATTGAAAGTGGATCGTCTCATTAAGAGTTTTTCAGCAACAGTGGAGAATTACCTAAGGGCCGTCAAATAATTTAAAGAATGATTTGAAAGAGATGATTTCCTTGTCCAGATTTTCATTCATGATTTATTAAGCATGGTTATGAAGACCATCATGACTAGCTGAACTAAGGCCAATTTGGCAGTTTTATATGATGAAATGGAAGTTAAACTGAGAGCTTTGGATAGCTTAAGAAGAACACAAATAAGTGTGAGGATTTTCTAATTCCATTAGTGGCAAGCTGCCTCCCAGATGAAGTTCTGCTTGTATGTGAAAGAAGGTGAAATTTACAAGTTGAGTGACTCAAGAGTTTCTGTACTTTAGAACAGCTGATGAATTTTCTTTGCCAAGAAGTTCAAGGCAAAGAAATGGTGGCATTAGCAAGAACTTTGTTTCGTTCTCACCTTAATTTTAAAATGAAGAACACTGTTCTTGAAAAAACAAAGCAAGCTGAACTTCCGACAGCTTCTAAGCCTTGATAACAATATAGGTAAGCGACTTTTTGTGGTAAGTTCCACCCCATCAAAAGATGTTTTAACACAAGAAAAATGAAAGTGATAAAAAACAGTTATTATTAAAGAAAGGTGGATGTTTTTCATGTCTTAAAGAAGCAGATTTTGTAATGTTAAAAGTCAGTGTAACTGCTCTCAGTGTAATAACTCTCATTTTGATATTATGTATGGCAAACAAAAATATTTATATATACACTGGTGTGCAAAAATTAAAGATGAGACGGTTTTTTCAATATAACTTTGTACAAAAGCTTTCCAAATCAACACATTTAATACCGTAAGATCCCCAATACGTAAGGACATGAGTAATGTAAGCAACACTTACTAAAAGAGAAATCAGAGGGATAAAAAGAAGCTTTATTGAAAAAGTAGCATGGAGCGCAATGCGACTGAAGGCCGAAACATCCCTGTGATGGGTGTCCAGCAAGAAACATCCGGTCTTTAATAGGGCATATGATCTCCCCTGACTGCTAGGCAGGTTTCACAGCATCTGCCCATGCTGAGAATGAGGGTGTCAAAGAGTTGTTGAGGCATTGATGCCCATTTGTCTTGCAGTGCCAATCGAAGCTTTGGAAGCATTACTGGTGGTAAGGTACGAGCTGACAAGCGTCTGCCTAGAAAAACCCATACATGCTCGATGGGATTGAGATCCGGAGATCGTGCCGGCCAATCCATACGTTCAATATCCTCACTCTCTAAGAGCTGTTCGGCAGCTACTGTGCAATGACGTGGTGCATTGTCGTCCATGAAAAGGAACTGCGGACCTATAGCGCCTCTAAAAAGACGCACATATGAAAGAAGAATCTCGTTACAATAACGGGTCCCGTTGACTGAACCTACGTCGAAGATGTGAAGGTCTGTACGACTACCAAGCATGATGCCTCCCCAAACGAGAACACCGCCACCTCCATACCTGTCCCTTTCAATGATGTTCGAGGGATGATTGCGGCTTGCCCGCTCTCTGCAGATGAGTATGCGATGAGAATCGCTACTCAGACTGAATCTGCTCTCATCTGTAAGGAGTACTCGTCCCCATTCATTGTCTCTCCAATTCCGGTGTTCCCGGCACCACAGAGAACGCCTTCTCTGATGTGCAGGCGTTAGAGGTACACACCATACAGGGTGTCATGCAAACAGACCACCACCGTGTAGTCTTCTGGCCACGGTAAAACGCGATATCGGTCGTCCAGTCGCCTGTGTCATGTGTCTAGCGATTTCTCCCTCTGTCAGCTGCCTGTTTCTTCTGGCCTGTAAGGCAATATACCGGTCATCTGCGGGTGTGGTTCCTCGTGGACGACTACTACTAAACCCCCGGATAGCTGTTCCTGTAGTTTGAAATTGTCTCCAAAGTCGTGAAACAATGCTGTGAGCAATTCCGAACTCTGCAGCCACACTTGTCATACTGCGGCCTTCCTCCAACTTCCCAGTGATTCGACCTCGGGTAAAAGCATCCAGATGTCATCTAACAGATTGATTATTCACCATTTCTCACTGAGGCAGCAACTTGGTGTGATTTTAACTGCTATACGGCGTGCAATCTCTTTGCCAGAAATACTGATCTTACACCGACAACATGGTTTATACTACTCAGACACTCCCCCATTACGTCTACCTGCATATCTGTGCATGTGCTACCGTACATCACCTTACTTAATCTCCTGATTGGTCTTTCTGTCCGCTCTGCCTCTTCGTTCAGCTGATATGCTAATTTTTCGACTTCGTCCTTAATTTTTGCACACCAGTATATGTATTTATATATGTTAAACAGAGAATTCCCTATCTATCTATATATTCCCTATCCGTAGAAGTGAAACTGTTTACTTTGAAACTCTTTGCATAATCATTTTGGCTCAAGATTAAGAGCAAAAGATTCACACTTAGTACGAGTATTTAATTTGGCAGGTACATGTGATACAGCTAGCCAAAATGGTTATATAAATGAAAGAATTATGGCATTATTGAAGGTTTCTCCACTTAAGAGTATAAATGTAAACAGAACAGGTGATGTGCATCTCTTGCTGAGTGGCTGATTGCAGCACCTTTCACTCGCACGATGAAGTACTACAAATGAAACTGTAATACACACCTTTTTGGGGGAGGCGGTGAACAAAACTGAAGGGGCATAAAGTATTTTCTATTGAAGTTAGAGGTTTGTATCATATACATGAAGTTTTGAAGTTCTTTTGGAGAAAAAGATATACATATTTATTGTGAAAATTAATGACTAGAATTTTAAAGGACTTGTAGCAGAATAATATGGATATAACAGATTATTTTTTTCCCGTGCGAAGAGCAAGACTGGCCTTTTGATTAGGGCTGATGTTTTGGGAAAATTGCTGACTGAGAACTTTGTTGAGAAATTCAGGTCTAACTGCCATAAAAAATAAACTTGGGTGGATGGTAATTGGAAAAAGAATTTAGGCAAGAAAATAGAATGGGCAGGTGGTAGCATTTTAACTACTTTGTTTGCACGTGTTATGAATAGCTGATTCGTTCCAAACTGTTTTGAGGAAAAAATAAAAATTCTTCCTGTTGGGAAATATGAACTAGAATTGCCATGAAAGTGAAATCAACATTTATCTGATAACAAGGATCTAAGTTGAAAGAGACATGAAAAAGTGATTAATAAGTTTAAATGTGGTAAACTTCTGTATGTTTATCAAAAAGTATTCCAGGAATAGGAAAAAATAGGTATCATTGAATACATACCAGAAATTGAATTGAATAATGAATATCACTATTTGTCCCAAATGCCAGTGATTAAATTAGAGAGTAAAACTTAAAATTTCACTCAGCTTTTGATGCTTCTAGCCCTCAGAAAGGGAAACCCTCTTTAAATAATTGTTTATTTAAAAGAGTTAATCTTATGGAAATCATACTTTGTATTCTTGATTATTTTAGAATGTATCCAATCAGTATAAGTGCTGATATTGAAAAAGGTTTTTTGGTGTTATCTGTTGCACCCAAAGCAGAGACTTTCTTAGATTACCTCCCCCCCTGTAATGAAGGGCAAAAAATTTATGTACATTGTTGAATTGTAGTTGGAAATTCCTATAGCTCTTCATTGTTGAATGCCTTTATAATGCATTTCTTAGAAACTGCCTTCCACTGTAAGATAAAACTGCTGAAAAATTGAAAAACTCATTCTAAGTGGGAAATTACATTTCATTTTAACTGGAGTTTTTAATATTAATGAACAAGTTCACTTTATAGAACAGGCAAGGTTAGTCATGGCTAGAGACTGTTTTAATTTGTGTGGCTGTTAAAGTAATTTCCGTAGTTTTGGTTGCAAAAATGTTGCCAAGCATTTTGGAGAAACTTCCATTGTAGGGATAATCTGGGACTTAAATAATCACACTTTAGGATGTTATACTAATTAAAACAACAGTACAAAAGAGTTTCGAGCCTCTTGGGTCGTTAACTCCAACAACATAGCTTCTGATGTTACTGTTACAAGATTTGTAGAAGTCAGAAATAACTTGAGATTGTGAATTATCACCAGATATTGTGAATCAATTCTCAAAATGGTATGAAAATGTACATAATATAAAAAATGTGAGTTTGCCTCATTATATGCCAATTGATTTACTTTTTGAATTGCATGATGCTAGCAAAGAGATGTAATGTGTCTTTGCTTAATAAATAGTTAATTCGGATAGGAAGGTAGTTCTTGTTAGAGCGAAGTCTAGAGTACCTCGTCTCAAACCCTTGAGTATGCCATGATGGAATTGTTGGCTTATAGTATAAGTGCTAAGCTTGTGCATTCTAGTATCAAAGCAATTGGTCTACCAGTCTTAAAACAAATCTTTTGTCTAATTCTACTACAACCATTTAGTGGATAGAAGAGCTAGGATATTGGTCATTTTTTACGACCAACTAAGGTAAAGAAATTCGTCAGTTGACAAACCCTCATGTATGGAAAGATGTTCTGGAAAGTATGAACACTGCTGATTTAATGTTACATGGCTGTTCTGCTTAAGGCATGATTGCGTTGCTCCCAGTAGTGGGAGAGACCTTTGTGGCTAAAAGAAAATCCTGAGAGTTGGCTGGTTGGTGAAATTGATTGTCAGCCTAAAGAAGCAGATGTAGAGAGAAAAAAGATTAAAATAGTGACTATTGATTTGGCGAAAGATGCACACTTTTATCATCACTTTTATCATTTTTTGAGTATTTGCATGGGTTGTAAGATTTGTAAATAATTGTTGTCAAACTTGTATCAAGCATAAAAATCCTTTCTTTTTTAAACTGGAAAATTCGGAAAAGTATTTGATTCATTTTGTTCAAAGCTATTATTTCCTTCATGTAAAATCTTTGATTTTTGTTGCATGTAAAGATAAGGATAATATTTTAAGAACTAAGGTAATTCATTGAGATGACGGAGGAGCCTTCCAATATCCAATATTGTTATCAGTCAAATGTGAATTTGCTAGGTTATTGTTAACATTTATGCATATGAAAAAGTGTCATGCTGGTATTCTAATGATGCACATCTTATTACGAGGAAGATTTTGGATAATTAAAGCTAGGAAAACAATTAATGTTTTATATAATTGCATGGCATGTAAGCGTTTTAAAATTAAATCTATAATCTATGTCAAGTGACCCTGCACCTTTGCCAGCAAAGCGAGCTGCAGATTGTGTAGCTTTCAAAGTTATAGGAAATGATTTGGCTCAGCCATTGTTTCTGATAACTGGAGAAAAGGTGTGGATAGCATTGTTTACTTGCACTGTGTTTTGGGACATTCATTTAGAACTCTCTCTTTTTCTTTATTTTTGGACATCCCCTTCCCCCCCAAAAAAAATTTCTAGAGAAAGCTTCACACATAAAATAATTTGGAAATTCACACCACCCACTGCAACCAGGAGGGGGGGCTGGTAGGAAAGGTTGGTTTGCATTGTAAAAGTGCTAAAACGTTAAGATTAGATTGTCTCAGATGATTAATAATGGAATGATAAAGCCTCTTCTGGTAGGTGCCTAAGAGCACCTAAAAGGCAGCATTTATTCAACTCTATTTGTTATAAATTTGAGACTCTCCCCAAGTCTCAACAGGGGGAGAATGTTGGGAATTGAAGTGATTGAAACTAGGGTATAATGACATCAGTCTCTAGATTGTATGAGAATCAAAGTTAGTCTTAAGTTTGAAATGTGAAAGAACATTTTGGTTATGTGTCTATGCTTGTACAAGTTTCTTGTGCTTCAATAAAGTATTTTCATGTTTTTTGGAATGACTTTTGTCTTCCTGGACTTTCCAAAACATCCCGCTTTGTGTAGAGGCAAAACCATGAATTAAATTTCAGCTTTTCGTTCTCAACAGTAACCTTTTACATTGACTTTGCACTTGGTGATAATTACAATTCAACTAACTCCGTTTGAAGTGCTTGACAAGAAGAAATTTAACAGAAATTTCTTTCCATATGCAAAAAAATATTTTGTAAATGATACTCATAAGCCAAAAGATTAATTTAATGCTGTTTGAATTTAGAATAACAGTTAAGCCCAAAACCGGTGCTAGGACTGGTGTGGCCACACACGGCAACAGAATTTAAGAAGGCAACATTTTTATAATTTAGAGAAATACCAAGCAACAAAATTAAGGGATGGAAAAGTCTTCAGAATTTAGGAATGTACTTGGCAGCAGAATTTCAGATCCACAGAGATAGCACCAGGCTGTAAAATATCAAGCACTAGCCCTGGAATAAGCCTTAAGTATATGTAGGAATTAATTTATTGGGACTCTAATAAGCCTTAAGCATGTGCAGAAATAATCATAAGTATAATAAATAACTAAACTAATGTAATTCATGCTTAACTGCATCAACATGCAATAGAAACAAGAAAACATTTAGCAGAATAACATGTCTTTAGTCACCAGTCTTAAGATACATCACCGATAGTTTATAACGGATGCTAGTTAAGCTTTATGATAATAACTGCGAATTTAAAGGTTTTCAGATTTTGCAAAAAAAAAAAATAAAAAAAAAAAAAAAAAAAAGCTGAGGTTTCCAATTAATGTAATTTGGTGAAAAGTGGTAATAAATGAAGATAACATAACAAAAGATTTTCCATTATGATGACAGTGCCTCCATCGCCAATCAACTAATGGCCGGTGAAATCTCTAGTGTGGTTGGTTCTAAATCCAGCAAATATCTCTACCGATAAAAGAAATGATGTTGAGAATGAAAAGATTTAGATTGACAATTTAGTGGGAATTTTCAATGTAGCAATTGCAGAATTTGAACAATGGAACTTTGTAACTGAACAAGAAATTATGTCTATCTATAGAAATAAAGAGGAAGTAATATTAGTATGAAAAACGAAGAAAGTAAACAACTTACATTGAAAGTAATGTTTAATAAAGTAAACAAATCTATTTATAGAAATAAAGAGGATGTACTATTAGTATAACAGAAGAAGCAAATTAAACAACTTATGTTGAAAGAAATAAAGTATAATAAAGCAAACAAATAAATATTGAGCTTATAGTTTTTGAAATTTTGATGTCATTGTAAGACATTGTTGTAATTTTTTCATTCATAATAACTCTTATCAAATTTCCAAAATATTCCAGTTTCCGTATTTAAGCATTATGCTTAAATACGATATAAAGAGTTGATTGGATTTGGAGTAAAACTGGACAAACAGAAGGGATACTTTACTGGAAGCCCATAGTATATATTTTAATGTGAAACAGTATTAATATATAATCCAAAGCTTTTCAGTTTTAAAGTTAAGATTTTATATGACAACAGTATTTTAGATATTGATTAAAATTTATGAACCGGAAGTGATACATTAATTGAAGCTCCTAACAGAGTTTTGTAAAAAAAGTAATTGATAGTTTCTGAAATCTGAGAAGAAGGAATCTGTAAATCTGAGATTCTGTAAATCTGAGAAGTTTTGGGTTATGAGATAACCCAAAACTTCTCAGATTTGGAATTTAAAATAGATATGTGATTGGGAACAACATACTGCATTTAAAAGCGTTAAATATATTCTTCGAATAATGCTAAATGCAGTGATAATAAGCTCATTATGAAACAATGAAATGTATTGGCTTTAATCCTCAGTTTTGTGTTTATTCTACTTTTGTATCAAACTACTTTTCAAATAAAAGGTTGCTGCTAACAAATGTTATCAATTCGTATTGTTTTTAAAAAAATAGTATAATAAATGTAAATAATCTAGAAAATACAAAAAGAAATATATGGCAACACTGTATATGTATTGGGAAATCTAAAGATATGCTAATTTAAATTTAATGCAATGTTGTAATTAGTAAGCCATTAATTTGTGAATTTGAAACACTATATGACAAGAAGATGTACTACAACTAATGTGATATTTTCAAATCAAAGCATGAGAAGGATGTGTACATGAGCTTATATAGTTTTAATTATTCATTGTATGGGAGAATAAAATAATAAAAAATGAGTAATATTTATGATTAATGTTGAACCCTAAAGCTTTTAAACTAATTAGATTTTATTTACAAATAGTCAGTAGAAAGTGATGGTTTACATAAAACTTGGTGCTAATCCACCAATTCCATGTATTAATATTGAACTGCAAGAGTTAATGTGCTGATCATATCAGAATTTTTTTACTGTTGAATAATTTTATGTAATTTTATGTAAATGACATATAGAAATTATGCCACCCAGTCGGTATAGTGGTTAGGGGAGCTAACTGTGATACCAAAGGGCCCGAGTTCGAATCCCGGAGAAGGCATGGTTGCAACTATCCGTCGCTTCATAGGAGGCAAAGGTGGCCCACCTATTACGTGCCTCCATAATAAAGTGACCACTACTTCTGGCCTTAGTAGTGACCAAGTTGAAATCAGCTGAGGGCCCGCCATTGGTAAAAATATATATGTATATAGAGAGAAATTATTAATTGAGGAGTACTGTAGATTAGGAGGATTAATTATAAGAATGTTTTTAGAACAGGAAGAGGAAATTACCAGGCTATAAAAATGATGTTAGAGGAAGTTAATAATTGCAGTATTATCTCATATACTATACTTTTTTTAATTTGGGCATTTATTATTTTTATGCTATTTACTACCATTTAATGATTCAGTGTTTTTTGTAACATGTTCTTGTCATACAGCATATTGTTTTTTAATTAAAAAATGTATAACTTTGTGGTTAGTGCTGTTATACGCAACTGTATGCATGCATATATATGTGTGTGTCTACAAATGCATTTCAGTCAATTACTTTTAATTTTATTAGGTTATCAGCGTCAGTTAACATATAAAAGAGAAGATGGTTCATTCAGCACATTTGGTGAAAGAGATCGTAGTGGAAGCACATGGTATCATTTTTAAAATTTATTAAACATATCAAGTATTCCTTAAGATATATATTTTTCTCAAAATTAAAAACCATATAAAATGAAGGCCACATATGATAAGTACAAAAAACTGGAATAGCCATTTTTGTATAAGAACTGCTGGAAAAATTCTTAATGTTCTGTTCACTTTTTGCAGGTTAACAGCATATGCAGTTCGGTCACTTGCTCAGGCACAAAAGTATATTTATATTGATCCTAAGATTGTAAATGATGGAATGGAATGGGTAATAGCTAAGCAAAGTTCAGATGGTTCTTTTATAGAGCCTGGTGAAGTACATCACAAAGCCTTGCAGGTGTGCATGATTAGAATTGAAAATCAGAATACTATTTTCAAAATGTTTATTATGTGTATGATTAATATTATACATTTCAAACTTTGATGTTATGATTATAGTGATGTTAATTGTTATATAAATTCCATATTTGCAAGATATAATGACAGTTCTAAAAATTATTTCTTTGATCTGTTAGCTTTTCTGGCTTTTAATGTTTTTAAAGTCTATTGTTTATATTTTTTCATGCATAATTTTTTTTTGTATATTATAAGCTTATTTTATTATATATTCTTAAGCAAATATATATGTAATAGATATGTGTCATTTGAGCGTAGTTTCCTGAGTTTCAAGTTTATCCAAATGTATGAGTCACAGATATAAAAACATGAGAAGTGATGTGTTTATTAGATGATACTTAAAGGAAATTGTTATAGTGAAATTATTTTGATACTGAAAATCATGTTTACATTTTCATGTTTAAGTGTTTGTGTCCTGAAAATGTAAAACCATATGATGCAATCTGCAGTATATTTCTCATTGTGGAAGCATTATCTAATATTTAAAAAGACAAAATAATGATTTGTTTTCATTCAGTGATATTTTCTTACATGGTCTTCAAGACTTTGTATCAAATTACCTGTGACTTAATATATTCTGTATTATATTTCATCATATAAATACCTAAATTCAATTGTTACTGTTTATTAGTATGTTTTCTTTTATTAGTGATTTAGTGAGGAATTAATGAGCCTTTTAAGTAAGCTGAAAGCCCAACTTGATACAAACTGTATAGAGATGATAATCTGGTAGTATAGTTGAAAGGAATAGTAATATTTCCTACTCTAAGCAAGTACTTAATCTCTCTCTCTTTTGTTTTCTTAATAATGCATGAAGTTTTTACCCTGTCTGTGTTTATTTTAAAGCTGGCAGTGTTGTTAAAATAGGTAAAAAAAGTACTGTTGCATTGAAAAAACACTAGTAAGTGTTGGTATTTGTGCCACATAATTAGAATTTTTCAGTAGAATGTTAAAATAGTGCTGATTTTTAATCTTAGTTTAGTTTTAATGATAATGTCTTCTAGCCACAGGTTAAATTTTACCTCAAATCCACAGGTTAAATTTTACCTCAAATCTCAATAAACAGTAAGAATTCTCTTTATTGTAAAAATTTTAATAAAAACAAGGATCAGATGTGAATACAGAGAATACAGCTAAAGGAAATATGGGTTATTATCTGATTAAGGAAAAAAATATTTTTACTTTTTCTCTGATCTATTTACAAATCTGAGAACCAGATCAGAAAATTTATTTTAAAATCTAATAAATGGTTCTTTACCACCCATCAAAACTCTTGACAACTTAACCAAAATCTTGATAAAAGAATTATCAACTTTAAGAAATTGCATGACAAGATAGAATAGCTGAGCAGTATTTGAATATTTTTAATTAATTTTATTTATTTATTTGTTTATTGCCTGCTTGTTAAGAAAGCTATCTCATTTAGATTAAATAATATTTAAACAAATTATTTTTATTAAGTTTGATGATCTTGTCTTCTAATATACTTGATAATCAGTTTTTATTCAAATTTACATTCACTGATGATGAATTCTAATTATTCCTATTGCTTATTATGTTTATTTCAGTAACTCATGTTTATTAAATCAGGGATTAATTAATCAGTTTAAACATGAAAATAAAATTTGAAGATTCTCATATTAATAACCATAATAATGTGCAAACACAATTTTTCTGTTTCTTTTCTCATTAGGGAGGCACTGAAAATGGAGCTGCTTTAACAGCCTTTGTACTAATGGCCCTTTTTGAGAGCCAGGTATGTTTAATGGATAGTAAACATAAGTTAATACTAAAAAGCTTTATTAAAAGAAATTGATTGGCTTATTTTTTTTTAATGTTATGCTTATTTATAGGCACAAGACAAATATGGTCAACAAATGATTTTAGCACAGCGATACATAGAAAGAGAACTTTTATCTACTTCTAGTCCGTATGTTGTTTCTATTGTCACATATACCTTACATCTTGTGGATAGTCCTTCGAAGGATAGAGCTTTCCAAATGCTTTTGAATATGGCAGAAAGAGAAAGTAAGCTTAGTATAATTTTTAATAATTTGCTGCCTAATGTCTCAAAACTTACATTAATATATAAATGAATAGTATAAACTAATTATTTTCCCAAATTTTATTATGCTTACTACGTTTTCTGCTGTAAGTTGACAAAGGGAGAACCATTAAGATTGCATTTTTGGTCTAAAAATATGAGACTGGTGTAAAGTATAGGTCCTGGCGAGATAGATGGGCAGGTTCGAG
>KK121473.1:304532-332361 GCA_000611955.2 Stegodyphus mimosarum | reverse complement strand
GACGACTTTCGGCTCACCACATGTTTTGAGTGCCCCCATGTCGCATGTACACTATACATTTACAAGCACCCATGCTTTCTCCAGGATTCAAACCTTGGACCCTTCGGCACGACAGTCAGCAATGCTACCCACTATGCCGGTTGGGCGGCACATTTTATCTTTGTATATGCCTTGCCTAAATTAAGCATTCTACTTTTAACATGTATATAAATGTAAAAGAATGGCAGATATTTTTGTATGATCAGTAACAAATCTCAGAATGTTGAATAAAAGCATTTTTTGTTTGTAACATTATACTTAAAATGACCATGTTGTAATGGTTTCAGATGATACGATGTTTTGGGACAACAAGGAAAGTCAAGTTAATACCACAGATAAGCAGTCTGATTATTGGTTTTTAGCTCCATCTATTGATATTGAAACAGTTTCGTATGCCATTCGGACTTTTGCTATTCGATTCGATACTGCTGGAGCAATCCCAATTCTGAGGTGGTTAATTACAAAACAGAATAGACATGGTGGTTTCTCATCGACTCAGGTAAAATGTTTTCATATGCCTACATTTCTTTATTGTAATAATATTGCTTTTTTATTGATTAAATATGCAGCTGGTCATGATCTGATCAGTTTATTTTTATGTTATTTTAATGCTAATATTTTAAAAAGAACATCAGTGAACATCAGTTTGCTTGTGATATAAAACTTCCGTTTTAAATTTAACATAGTTTTTATTGAAAATATGACACATTTTGACTTTCTGTTCCTATATGACCAATTAAAACTCTTGCATTTTTATTTGTAAGCATGCTATACTGTTTATTTTAGATTTAATATACTTCTATGTGACAAATGATTTTATATATAATTTGTAAAATAGTGTATTATAACAAGTATATTGTATAAAATATATTCTGTACATTGTATAACTTAAGGCTTGAAATTCATTCACAATTTTTTGTGGCATTAAATTAGGATACTGTTGTTGCTCTTCATGCCGTCAGTGAAATAGCGCCATTTATAACCCCACCAAGCTCTAATATTGTCATCAAATTTACTTATCCAAATGGACAGAAGGAATTGCGAATTTCTAATGCAAAAAGTTTCACAGTTGAAGAAATTGAAGTGAGTTAATTATTTTTAATTCATAACTGTTACTATTATGTAACTTAATGATGTAATTACAAATGTTAATAAAATGAGTTTCATTAAGATGTTTACAGTGTACTACATCTAAAATGAGGAGGAATTTAAAAGATTATTTCAATTGACAGTACTGATAAAGATGATCATTAATGGAAAAGAAAAGTCAGAATATCTTAGCTAACTAATTTTTTCTAACAGCAGCTTCTAATTGCAATTTTATTGTGTGGTCTTTTTCTGTTGCTGCCTAACATGTTTTTCAAATGGGTAGTTTGTTCATTTGTTGACCAAATATCACTCCTGTAGTAGGCATTTTACTGTAAAAGCTATACAGAGTGATTGAAACATTTGAAAATGCTTTTTTGTATTGCAAAGTGTTGCAGGAATTTTAACTAAATATTGAGTATGGCTGATAGAATTAAAGAATTACCTATTGGGATTTATAGACGTCAGGTATCATGAATTTTGGTGAAAATTCACAAAGTTTCTATGGAAATTCCTTAAAAATTATGAGGTACAGAAAATGCAGAAAAAAAAAAATGGAAGACATTATTGAAAAGGAGACATGAAAAATAGCATGCAAAACAACTTATTCAAACCAATGGTTAGCAAAATGCTCATGACATATTATTTCATGTGTTAAGTTGATGATCTTGCTGGTTTTGAAAAGTAGCCAGTTGTAGATAAAGTTCTAACCTTTTTCTTTCCAACCAAGCAGCTACAACAAATGGCTTGTTTACCATGCACAATTTATTTCGTTCGATTATGGCAAGAAAAGCATAACATATGCTTCTGTGAGCTGCGATTAAAAAGTTTTTTAAGTTCATGTAAAATGCTGCTTCAGAGTAAGAGGCTAAAATTATCAAGTTAGAAATTTAAAGACTACAGAATTTCTACAGAATTTCCATGCATGAAAGCAACTATAGATTTGGTAAATCATGCATTTTGCACTAACAGCAAAGTATTTTCAGTTGCATATAGCATAAAACTGACTGTGAATGGCCTGTATTTTCCCTAAGACATAAAGAAATCAGTGCTATAAAAGAGAAAGAAATATCAAATTTCTTCATGAAAAACAATAAAAGGGACGTTATGAAAGTCAAATGCTGTTTAATTCGATTTGTAATAGGATACCACTTTTCAATTTCAGTTTCAGACCATTTGAAGCAGCTTTTAAATGCTATGTTTCCAAATTCTGCATATAATATATATATTTACTTCCGCAAAAGATGAAAAGTAATAAAGTAGTAATTTATTTACTAATGGATTATTGATTATATTATCTCCTTTGAGAAAGTTAGTAGAATTTTAGTTGAACGAAGTAACTTATGAGTATTTAAAAATGAATCTTGATTTTTTTTAAACAGAGACATCAAATATGAATCATGAAAAATTGAAAATGGAATCATTTAAAAATGAAAAATTAATCAATAAGCCAAATAATTATCATCATTGATCTGAAATTGGTTGACTTTTCAAGGGGAACAAACCAACCCCTAATCAATTAACAATAATTAATAAATGCCAAGATGTTCGTCTTTTACTCAAGTAAGGATTATGATGCCAAACTAGTGAGTTTAGCCAAGTAGGTAGATTTTAAGTGAGATAAATTTAAGTTAATGTACTATATTGAATTCATTAGGAATGTGGCAGTTCCATTTAGTTTATATTTTTTTTTAACTTGAGATATTATTGTGAGACTGAGTAGTAGTAATATTTTCTCAACCTTATTTTTTTGTAAATATGTTTTTTCAACTTTTATATTTAATAATTTTTTGAAAAGATTGCATTCTGTTTATTATGTAAGTAAAGATTACTTTGAATTAACATAAATGAAAGCAAGGGAGTGGGGGGGGACACTTTACTCAAGTGAGAGTTCAATTTTACTCCAAGTAAGCATTATGGTAGCTGGCTTTCTTAGCACCATGCCAGTAGGGTGGCAGTGATCTTAAGAGTAGAAATTTTGTATCATTGAAAAAGTTAAAAGATTAAAATAAGTATTAAAATGTTCCTTTACCTTTCTGTTTATTACTAAAATTGCAGTAACTGAATTTGAGATTCCACAATGCAGTAAACCGAATAATTAAATTAATAGTTTTATTAAAATTTGCATTTAGATTATCTATATAATCTAATACTAGAATTGTTAAATGAATGTTGAGTTGACACAATATAGTAATATTTTGTTAATTACAGGTACCATCAGATGTGCCATATGTAGAATTAGAGGCAATTGGTTCAGGTGTTGGAGTAGTGCAGGTAAAATTATAATCAGCTTTTTTGATTTTTTACTAGCATGCTATTTAAGGAACAAATTAATTTTTGTCATAGAATTGCAAGATCTTTTGGGCAATTTGATTAATTTTATTTTGTCATTTAGGTTAGCTGGTCCTTCAATTTAGCAGTATCGGGGGAGACTCCTCAATTTTTCTTGAATGCTTTGCTTGACAAGACATCAACAGCTAGTTATTTGCAGCTAAGCATTTGCTCACAGTAAGATATTTTCTGTAATTCTTTTTTTTAATTAATAATTTGTATTATTTTGATTTTGCATTTTGATATGTAATTTAATTCAGAGAAATAAAATAAGAAAGCCAGTTTATCAAAGGGGGAAAGAATTAAGCGAGGTTTCCATTAAGTTCATATGCATTACTAATGCTCAGCTGAAATGTTCTACAATTCCAGAAGAGGTCTGTATATTTAGGAAACTAAGTATGTAATGTTGAATAAAGCAGGATAGACAAAAATTTTCAATTAAAATATTTTAGAATACTTCTCTTACAGAATGAAGAAATGTTTGGTTTGTCAGTAGTAGCTAGGGAATGAAATAAAAGTGAATGAGAGGTGTGATTATGCAACTATCTTTTAAAGCCATGTTGATGGAAATGGCAAGAAGTATTTGGTTTTGATCACCTATGCATTTCGCTGATGTCTTTGATACTGGATTATATACACTCACTTCCAAAAGTTAAGCGCAAAGATGTAAAATGCAAAAAAAAAAAAAATACTGCTTTGATTGACACAAAATTCGGCAGGAAAGTAGCATATATATTTATGCATAAAACAAAATCAATAGTTATATACAGAAATGAAAAAAAAAATTAAATTTTTGTAAGTTATCAGATAATGACATACTGGAGACTTAAACAGAATTATGTATAAAGTGAAAATAAACAGCATAAAATAAAAAAAGGACATTAATAGGGTATCTGATCCCCTCTCATCTGTATACAAAGTTTACACCTTGTGACCATGCTTTTAATTAGGTAGTCAACCCCCGCAGAATTAAGCAATCGCCATTCTTCTTGTAGAGAAGTTTCCAACTCAATAAGAGTGGCTGGAGTTGGGAAACGTGAAGATACAGCATGGCCGAGAGCATCCCAAAGATTTTCAATGGGATTAAGGTCAGGCGAATATGCTGGTCACGCCATATGCACAATCCCTTCACTCCCCAGGTAATCATTGATGATGTCAGCTCTGTGTGGACGTGCGTTATCATCCATTAAACAAAAGTAGGGCCAATTGCTGCAACATACAATCTCGCAATAGGTTCTAGGACTTTATCTTGTAATCGTGCCCCTCTTGATTGGATGGATAGAGGAACACAAACTCGAAGTACCCGGGTGTACAGTCCACTCATATGTAATCTTCGGCATACAGTAGCTGCAGATATCGCCTTACCAATGGACGCTGTAACCATAGATGTCACACGTGTGGAGGTCGCTCTGCGATTCCGCTTGGCTACAATAGCAATATATTGATCTTCCGCGGGGGTGCAACCCTTGGGCGACCGGCTATGGGCTTTCGGACAACTGTCTGTGTGGTTTGGAATTGTTTCCATAAACGTGAAATTACAGAATGATGAACGCCGAAGAAAAGAGCAACATCTGTGATCAACTGTCCTGCTTCAATGCGCCCCACAGCACGCCAGAGCTCAGAGTCTTCCATTCGTCTTCTGGAAGTCATAGAAAGATGTATGTCAAAAAAAATTTATTGTACGAAAGTTTTAAACACCTTCTATCAGCACTTACAATCAACTTCTGTAACTCTTCATAAAGCTGGCTTCTTATAAGACTGCCTTTTTTGCATATTTCTTGACATGAAAGCACGATTGGCTGTTACTTAACATATTTGCATACTTCCATTCTACCTCTGCAGCTAATTGCATCCTCTTCAATTCTGATTGGCTTCCGGAAATTAGCATTTTTCTCTCCGTGCTTAACTTTTGGAAGTGAGTGTACTTGATTGATGTCATTATTACTGTGCAATAATCATTTTGTGCTATTTGTTCTCTATTTTTTTCTTTCTTTATAGTAACAAAAGGAAAATTCAGTTTGAATACCATTGTGTTTCATGGACTAAAATACTGTGTTATTGAGATAGTTTGCACCTCTCTGTAATGTTTAATCAGCATTCACCACTTTTGCTAACAGGATAGTTCTAAATAAACTATAATCGGAGCAAAAACAAGCCAAATTAAAATTATTCAAAATCTTTGGCAGGTATTTTTCAATAAAATTAGCTCATAGGTTAATACTTTCTATGCATATTTCCTGCCATCTGAAATTTAATAACAGAAATTAAGCTATTTTTCCTTTAATTTTTTAATGGTGGATCAATGATTTCAGCAGTCTGTCAAGACAGTTTAGATAAAAAAAATGCTTTTCCTTCTGTGGTGATGGTGTGCGTTCTAGTAGTTGAACACTAATGTCACCAAACACACTCGACTTCGATTTCAGGCGGGCTGTATGGGCATTTTTATGGTTTTCCTCATGTGTAACATGACTCAGTTTCCCGTAGGAAGTCCTCCATAAAAGCACATTTCCTTTAGGTGAATAGCCCTAGCATGCTATGCCATAATGAAATAACCTCTCCCCATTTTTTCCCCTGTGGCAACAGTTTGGAATATACCTCTTTCTATATCAGTATGATAATATTTCTGTCCAAACAATAATTTTGCCATCTAAAGTGCTTCATCTTTTGAGGAAAGTCAACAAGTTTCCAATAATATTTTGTATATAAATGCATTAATTATATTATGTTTATTTTTTTCTTTAAAATATTTATTTTATTAAATTATTTTAAAATAAGAATAGCAAATATGTTTCATTTAAAAAAATATTTGTAGTAGATTGCTGTATTTCAGCTGAATAATATTTTTAATATAATAAGTTACAGCATTATTAAAAAAATTATTTTTAATAATGCTAATTTTTTTCTGCTCTAATAATTTCTGCTAAAAAATCTGCTCTAAATCTAAACTTCCATACATTGTTGATTTATGTACTTTAATGAACCTAATCTTTTTAAAATAAATCGTTATATTTTCTAATGCATTGCTGATGCAGTTAAGACTCATTATAACGATTTTGCTGTCATGTTATAAATGGATGTTATGAAAATCGGTTGCTATAAGCAAAAATGGATATAATATATTGTCATCAGCTTATGATACTTTTGTACCGATCATTGTAATGAAATAGCCAGTATAATGAGTGAACATTATAGTGAACCTTGGCTGTTGTAAGATTGTTTTTAACTAGATTATATTGTGACTGCATGCAAATCAAATTGATAAGTAATTTCCATATTAATTATTCCGATCAAGATAGCTGCAGCAAAAATACTCCAGATATTATGCTTTAAGAGCAGATCCTAAGGAACTTCATTACCAAACCTTGATTATTACCTAAGCTTCCAAATTATTTATAATAGTGAGAAAAGATTTTCATTTTAATTTCACAAACAATAGGGTTAAGTGTGTGATGAAGAAAGACCCAAAACAGTACTTCCGCTAAGGTCTCAGACTGTACTAATCAGCCTGCTTTTCTTTTAAACAAATATTTTCAGTCTACTGATTAAAAATATTAATCAAATGAAACTACTGATTAATGAATATAGAGGAATGAGTATACAGTTTATGATTACCAATCATTAATTTAGCTAAATTAGTTAATTGGTGTAATTAATCAGCATAAGATTTAATTTAGCTGATCAAAAATCTGTACAGCAAGGATGTCAAACTCGCGGCCCACAACAAATATTTTTGCGGCCTGGCCAATATATTGGCAAATAATAATATATAATAATAAAATAACATATCGACGAAGAAAAAAATGAAATGTTTACTGCTAAGCATTTAACGATAATTTATTCAGTGTTGTTAGATTACTCACAGCGAGCTGACACACACACACTACTTAAATTACAAATGCGTGTGAGTAGCTTGTGTTCAGCTACCTTCAGCTTTTGGGGGACACGTGCACTCAGAACTTGTACGCATCCCCCGATAGCCGAATGTGGCCGAACTCATGGTCTCAGTTTTCCAATCATAGTTTTGTACGATATATTGGTGCATGCATGTGCATGCACTTTGCTTTATTATTAATTATTATTACTTAATTCATATTGTTATGGATTTCATAGTTATTTATTTAGTTAGTTTTTTTTTATTTAGAATTGTAATTAGATTTGCTTCATGTTGCCTTAGCAACGCAGACGATTTTTGAAAAGACAGCTGCGTTGGAAGGTTAAAAATAGAACAGCGCGTGCATTTAATACCTAATAAATAAATATCTCGTAATTGCTGTTGCCATCCACAAAAATCCAGATATTTATAGATGTTTCCAGTATATTCGAGAAATTAATTATAAAGCTTATAAAAGCCGAGAACAAACAACTCATCTCAGTAGTAGCTGTAGTTCTAGCGAACTGTTTGTTTACTTAATGCTGTGATTGATTTGTAGCGATTTCGCTGTGAGATAGAATTAGTTTCTCTGTTTTGAATTGATTTTTGCTAAACGTTTGACATTTTGTGATATTGTTAGAATATTTTTGAAGAAATATTTCAGCATTTTGATTTATCTCTTGTGGAAAGAATAAATTTTTGTTAACTTTTTAACGTTAACCGTGTTTATTCCAGCCCTTTGTATTCAGTATGTCTATATCAAAACCAAGTGGTAGTAAAATTAAACGAAAAATCGCTGACGAACATAGAATATTCCAAGTAAAATGGGAATTAGAATATTTTTGCTGTGAAATAAAAGATAAAATAATCTGCTTGATATGTAATAATACTATTAATGTACCAAAGTTATGTAATATTAAACGTCATTACGAACAACACAAATCGAAATATAACAATTACAAAGGATTAATGAGAGAAGAAAAGTTGAAAGAGCTCAAGTTAGGAGTGAAAAAGCAACAGTCCATGTTTAGTAAAGTATTGCCAGAAAGTGAAGCGGCGGTACATGCAAGCTACGTCTTGTCCGAGTTGTTAGCTAAACATTCGAAGCCTTTTACTGACGGTGATTTCATCAAAGAATGCCTAATGAAAGCTGGAGAAATTGTTTGTCCTGGAAATGTGAAGGCTTTTCAATCAATTTCATTATCTCGAAATACAGTTGCGGAAAGAGTTACTGATTTAGCCGCGAATTTAAGTAATCAGATCAAAGCAAAGTCATCTAGTTTCGAAAGTTTCTTCATTGCCTGTAATGAGAGTACGGACATTAGTGGCAAAGCTCAATTAGCAGTGTTTCTTCATTCTTGTGACAAGAATTTTAACATTTTTGAGAAATTACTGGAACTAATACCGATGCCTGGTACTACCACAAGACAGGACAGGACCAAGTACAGGGGGCACCATATCATCGCTATGAGCAACTGGTACTACCGCAGGAGAAGATATATTTACTTGTGTTTTTGGACTTCTGCAGAAATACAATCTACCTTTGGCAAAATTAAATTCTGTAGCTACAGATGGTGCTCTATCAATGACCGGGAAAAACAAGGGCTTCGTAGCATTACTAAGAAAAAAACTTATAGAATGCACGAAAGTAATAAATATGGAGAATGTTTTGTCATACATAAAAAAAAATTTATAAATTTTGTAAGATCTCAAGGTTTAAATCAGCGTCAATTCACTGCTTTCTTAAGTGAGTTAGATAGTGAATATTCAGGTTTGTCCTACTATACCGAGGTACGTTGGTTATCTTGCTCCAAGATTCTCAAACAATTCTGGGATTTGAAAGAAGAAATATGTCAGTTTTTAAAAACAAAAAATCAAGACGTAAGTTTGTTTTATGATCCAATATAGATACAAGATTTATCGTTCTTGGTTGATATAACCAAACACTTAACCGATTTAAATTTATCGTTACAAGGAAAAGATCATATCATTACAAACATGTTTGACATAATTAAAGCATTCAAATGTCAACTAGTTCTTTGGAAAAAACAAATTAAAAATGAAGATTTGACGCACTTCCCGACGTGCAGCATAAACAAATCAAGTTTAGATGATACTTGTTCGTATCAAAAATACGCAGAAAAAATTGCAAATTTAACAACTGAATTTGAAACGAGGTTTAATGATTTTAGTTCCCTCAAAGACAATTTTTTTTTTGTTTTCTTCGATTTTCTCAATAAGTATTGACTTAGTACCCAGCCTTATGCAAATGGAGGTGATCGAGATTCAGTGCAACTCAAATTTGAAAGCAAAATTCATTAAAGTGGGCATGCCTGAATTTTACAAATATTTACCAGCCAGGTTTGAAAATACTCGAAAATTCGCATATGAAATTATTTCCATGTTTGGTAGCACTTATCGGTGCGAGCAGTTATTTTCAGTCATGAAAGGTAATAAGTCTCCTATTAGAAACCGTATTAATGATGCTCACCTTGGGTCAGCGTTGAAAGTTATCACTGCAAACAAAATTTCTCCCGAAATAGGAAAGATAATAGCAGAGAAGAGATATCAAGTATCAGGACGTAAACATTAAATTTGTCTTGTTCTTATATATATGTGTTTATTATTGTATTATTCGAAATAAATCTATGTTTCTATGAATATTGATTTTTTTTTGCGGCCCACCTAAAGTTAAACCTTGTTTGTTTGGCCCAAGTGTACCTATGAGTTTGACATCCCTGCTGTACAGTTTATAAATGTTTAAATTAAAGAACTATATTTGGCAAAATAATTTAGAATTTATATTGCACATTAAAGAATAAATTTATAAGGTTTCTAATAGAAGATTATTCTTATTTAAAATTAGGAGATTGATTTTGAAATTTAATTTTTTTTTTTTTTTTTTTAAAGCCAGCGAGAAAGAAGAAATGATACTAGTAATATGGCAGTAATGGAGGTTGGGCTGCCATCTGGTTACGTTGCTGATGTTGATGCTCTTCCAAGCATTCTGCAAATTCCGAAAGTGAAAAGAGTTGAAACACAATTACAGGATACTAATGTTGTTATATATTTCGATAGGGTTAGTAATCATAATAAATATGATTTTGAATTATTAAATTACTTTTCATAAATTTGAGTGTAAAATTAAGACTTCTAGAAAATGAATTTAAAATTGCATTTCCTGTTTTCTTCTGACTGAATGGTCTTTAGTCCCATTACTTCTCTGTTATATGAAAATATGTTGTTGATATTTGCATCTAACAAACTGATGTAACACTTTCGCTGCCAGTCATATGAGCTTGTAATGATAGTTAATGCTGTGTCATAGAAACGTATTACACCCATATGCCGACTTACTTATTGTAACAAATATGATTTAAATGAGATAGTTAAAGTTTATTATGTGTATCACATTGATTACTAAGCCTTTAAGCGTAGAATTTTATTACTATGTGCCAGCACGTGATCAGCATTAGAGGTAAAATTACTTCTGCAATGCAGCATTACAAGCTGGCACGTGGCATTTAAAAAGTGAATCAAAATAAGTAACGATATGCATTATTTTGGTATTAAATTGTATCACGAAAAAATATAAATATTACAAATTAATTTATTACAGTAAAGTTACAGTGATATTATTGCAAACTATATATTTCAGAATGTTGTTTGTGTATGATCTTTGCACGAAATGAAACTTTCTATACCACCCATTCCACGGCAATACCAGAATATATATCTAAAACATAATGCCAATTGAACTTGAAAATAAACAATGAGATGTTGTTTCTGTCGCGCCAGCATATGATTGGCACACATGACATCACCCCACACCACATTGCAAGAGCGCGATTGGCTCTTCAGAAATAATGCCAGTCACGCGCCATTGCATGATCGGCAGTGAATGTGTTAATTTTTTTAAAGATAAATACAATTTTTAATGCTGAAATGTATGTTCAATTAGATTTCATTTGTGAAAAATAAGAATTTTAGTATAATATGTATATATATATATATATATTTAAAATAAGCAAAATAAAGAAAAATTCCTTGTATAAAATAATAAATGGTTAGATACTTCTAAATAATTTTTAAATTTTATAAAGTAACTTTCTTTTTTATTATTATTAAGCTGGATAAAGAAGAATCGTGCGTTACTGTTCCAGCACATCGCATTCATAAAGTTGCAAGACAACGTAGAGTTCCTGTAAAGGTTTATGATTTTTACAGCCAAGGTATGCTTTTAAAAGATTATAATGTGAAGTTGAAAGTTATAACCGTATATATAGAGATAAATAACTGTATAATTAGTGTGTATAAGCAGAGAATAAATTGCTTACTAACATTGTAATTTTTTACTATTAATAAGACATATATTTTGAAATATTTCTAATAGAAAATTTAATGAAGTGAACAAAATGAATGGCATTTGCAAATATGGAAATTCAAATGTGCATAATGTACTGTTTTGAAATAACAATTTCGTTTTTAAAAAAACAAAAAGTCACCATTTTATTTTTACATCAAAGAACGTTATACCCAAACTGATTTGAAAACAAAACAAATTTTACTCTTTCATTGCTCTCTGTAAAGCACAAGAATGAAATAGAAATAAAATGCAAACAATTCAATAATTAGTTAACTTTTAATTAGCAAAAGTTAAATAATCAATTACATTCTTTTGATGTTTCTTATATGTGGCTATTAATGTATTCATTAATCATGTAGTGTGTAATTCACCACTTTCAGTTAGTTTTTTAATTCTTAGATGGTAGCATTAAAATGCCATTTTTAAATTCAAACATGTGATAAAATGGTAGAAAAAGAAATATTAAAACAACAGCTGATTTTAGTGCTGCTCTCTAAAAAACAAATAATTAACTAAAAGTGGTACATCGCATATTACATGATTACCAGATTCTCTCTGTGAAATGAGTTTTTAAAGTTAGGTAAAAATCTATCTTCTGAAGAGTAGCTAAATGTTTTATCTGAAAACTTTCGAAAAATTTGTTTTATAAGGGGTGTTCAAATGAAAAGGTGCGAAACGACACTATGGATATATTGAAGTGTTTATTCACAAGTAATCACCAGAGGTCTGAATACAACTATCCCATTGTTTCACGAGACGAAGTATACCCTCTTCCCAGAATTCCTGTAGCCGTGACAGGAGCCAGTCCTCCACTGTGTCCTTCAGTTCGTTGTCCAAGTTGAAGTGCTTCCCTTTGAGATGTCACTTCTCACCAGGTCGTTCACCTTGTCAATGAGTTCGGCCATGATTACCATGTTTCTATAGTCTGGTCTCAGGTCATCATTCAGACATTGTAGGCTTTTATGAAAACTGGTACTCCACTTTCTCACTAACTTGTTGGATAAACAGTCTCTCCCATACGACCATCACCCAGCATCAACCGGTTTAAACCCATCCAGTGAGAAATCTGATTACACCTCACTGCTCCTCAATCGACGAATTTTGCAATGCGAATGCCATGATGTCCTCACATGCACTGGCGCATCAATTGAACTGAATACATAACTGCCTGCTTCTCTCTTGCATCATGTGGGGAGATGCTCACACATGCGAACAACCACGCTGGACACTATGTTATGCTAAAGCGGCATATTCAAATTTCAACCGGTTTCTTCGTTATGACGTTTTGTACCTCTCCATTTCAACAACCCTTATATTTACATCTAATAGAAGCACTGATTAAGAAAAACAATATTATCAATGTCAGCTTCTGGGGGTCCTTGAGTGCCACACTGTTTCAACATGCCATCTACTGAAATCTGTTTTCAAGTAATCTGTATGCTGCATTTTATCAGAAATTCTTAAAGCTAACTCTTAAATCATCTTGGTAATTCCAGACTGGCTAATCCTACTAACAAAGCCTATATATTTTTGCCAACTCATGCTATGGTAAATAAATGCAAACATTTTGTTGTCTACCATTTAAATTACTCAGCTATTGCTATTGAATCTTGAATTGTTACTCAAATATTTTTGTGTATTAGCGATGATAAAATGAATCTCAGTATTCAAGCATTTTAATTTTGCATTTTGTTAAATGAATTATTAATTAATAAATAGAAGTGTATTTTAAAAAATTACATTCTTAAATTTTAAATATAATTTCAAATTTTACTTTTTTTAAGTTATTCTTATTTGAAAACTTCTAGAGATTTTAGAACCTTTTTAAAATTTAGATTTGAAAAATAATTTTTAAGATTCATTCCACTTTTAAGCATAATCAATAAATTTATATTTTTCTAATGTGAACTAAACAGTTTGTGAAAAAAATAGTTTGCATTCCAAAAAATATGTGCTTCCTTTTCTACTTTAATTACCAGACCAATTTTATATTCATAATTCAATGAAACATGTCAAAAATATTTCAAGACTTTAAAGGTTTCCTTTCAGTATTTCCAGAGAAAGAACTTGAATTAGCAATGACAGAAATGAAAATAAATGAATTAAAGTTTGAAAACACTGAACATTATTGACGAAATTAATTTATTGCTTGTAGAATTTAAGATAAAACTGAAAAATAAAACTCACCAGAACTGTTGTCATTTTTGATTTTATATTACATAGAAAGATAAACATTTTGATCATTTCTCCATTTAGCTACAAAATTAATATTTTATATTAAAATACTCTTTCTCTTTATTACTACTTTTAAATTTAACAGCATATTTTAAAAGAAATTTAATTTTTTTATTTGAAATTATCCATCTATTTTTTACAGCTAGCAATACTGTACATTATTTTCATAATATTAAACATATTAAAATCCCTCATTCAATTTTTCTTGTATAAAAATATTAGAAATATGTAACTAGTACAAATTACTAAACAATAGCTTAACAATGATTTTTTTTTTCAAATCAGTTTTCCTAAGATGTGTCCAGTAATTAAGTTTATGTAATGTGGAACTAAATCATTTAAGAACTTAACATCACTATATAATTAACTAATATTTTTATTACTATTTTTATTTAGCGAAAAGTGCCCGGATGTTTTATCGTCCCCACAGAACTTTCTTATGTGACATCTGTGATGAGGATGACTGTGGGGAAAAGTGCTACAAGGTAGAAATACAAAGTGAAGAATCTCCATATTCCACAAATGGAGTATCAACAATGCTGAACATGTTCACTATCTTTATAATAGTGACAGTTTCTTGCTGTCACGCTTTACAGGTATTACTTTTTAATGGAACAAAATTTGACTGAAAAAAGTTTCCTTTTAATATAATTTGTACATAAATTCCTTCTTGTTTTCATACTGTGCTTTGAAGAAGTCATAAATATATCTTTAATGCAATCTTGAGAAATATTAAAATAATACTTCTAGAAGCATAACAAGAATAGAAAAAATAACTTGAATAATAAGTAATGCTGTAAACATACTACTACCTTCACTATCAGTGCCCATCAAAAATTTCCTCACAGAATGACAAAAGTTCAAATATATTGCAATTTTTTTTTTAAGAATTGAATAAATTTGTATGTAATAAGTCTGCTGCAGCAAGATCGAGTGAATATAATAGATGATCAAGGGCATGCAATAAGGAAGTGGTGACTGTTGATTTTAGTAATTTGTGAAATTATTAATAAATATTCTTTTCTATGTTAAAAACTAGAACAATTCTGAAGATTTAAAAAAACCAAATGCTGTCTGATATATCTGAAAGTGATTAAGTATGCATCTTTAAAAGTACTGTAATAGATTCATATCCAGTTGCATAGTTTTTTAATAGCAGATATGGGATTGTTATGTCATTTATTTAAGGTAAAAGGTGTTAGATACTTTACACCATAAAATATCATTTAGGTTACATATATATTCATTTAGGTTATTATACTATTTCATTTAAATACATTTAATATTTGATTGTTTCTTATTAATTTTATTTTAGATCTATGCTTCAGTCATATGAAAAGGAGAAGACTGAGCAAAGGAAAATATTCATTAAACTTGATTTAAATTTCACTTCACTGTAAATAGTCACTAATTATTAACATTCATAAAATTATGCTTGTTAAATTGTAATAAAATCTTTATTTTACAATAAAAATAAGTCATCCACTGAGCTTATCTTTCATATATGTGCTAACACCATGCAGCCATTTTATTGGTTATGTGTGTGTGTTTTAATTTTTCAATACATAAATAACAACTAGATTTCATTAACAAAGAACAGATAACTTTTATCTTGCATTCACAATATATATTACAATTATACAATTAGTTTTTATACAAAACTATGTACAAAAATTTTATATAATCAATCTGCTAACACCATATCATTTATCTTGACCCAATTGTGATCTATAGCTTTTCTGAGAAATTCAATCCATGCTGCATCAGCTTCAGAAAAGAAATGAGAGTTCCTATAATTGAAAAGATTTTGTTAATAATATAAACAAGTAAATATATAAAATGAAAAAGTTATTTTTCTTACCCAACATACGTAAGAAGATCCTTGGAATTTGTTCTCACTAAAGAAGCCTAAGGGGAAAATGAATGAACCAAAAATATAATAAACTTTATACATTTCATATACAAATTTTAGATGAATTTAATCAAAGATTGAAAGCTATTTTTCAAAGCTTATATGAAAAAAAGAACAAGTGAGAAACAAATCTTAATAAAAGTGTCTAAAACATTGACATTCATGAAATATTTTTCAAATTACAAAAGTTTACAGCAGAATAAAATTTAAAAAATTCACTTGGATTTTCATATATATGCATATGACAAATGTAATAAATTAATTATTTAAATTTTAATTTCAAAACTCTTATATCTTAATTAGCCATAATTAACACAAGCAACTGAAAAAATGTCTTCAATTTCCGCTTTAAAAGAAATTTTATTTTATAGATTTTTAATACATACATCCATGTTTTCTAAGTTAAAAGCAGGAGAAAACTAAATTAACACTCAAATACATAAAAAATCGTACTAGATTTTTATGAATTACTTATATTTCTTTCTGAATATCTGAATTTTGTTTTGTAGTAATTAAAATCATTTTAAATATGTAGTGATTATTTTGTAATACGCTTGCAACATTGATTTCCTACTTTCCACTTTCTGAAAAAATCTTGAGATTAGATTATGGCAAAGCAAACTCAGGCTCTCTGCTTACAGAAAGGAATACTTCTGTGAAACCCATTTTAAAGCAGACTATTAGGAAAAGAATTTGCTACTTCAGATAATCAGCCGCTGGACTAACCTTTAAAAATCTCCAAGTAATAATTCTGATGTGAAGCTGTAAAATGAAACTGTTCATATAAATATTTGCATAAAATTCTGCTTCAGTACGAATCTAGGAAAAAAAGATTAGTTTTGGCTCAACATACACTGCAAAACTGATGGCACATTAACTTGATGCAATTTTGCACAGCATATATTTCTAGTGATATTTTGAAGCAATTAACACATCTTATTAATTCTTTAATTTTCTGAAAAGTGCACAGCAAAAAGTTAATTACTGCCTTGATTTTAATCATACATCAAAATCTTAAATTTTTTTTTAAAAAAATTATATCAAGGTTACCTGATGGCGAACAGCAGAATGGTTCACAGGTGGATACAGTGACAAAACAAAATCATCTACAAGTGCACTACTGGATCTTACTATTTCAGCAATTCCATCCAATTCACTTATTGAACGTTCATCATTACCATCACCTCTTTCTGAGATAGCATGCAGAGTTTTCTTTATGCAAGCTTTTGTTGCTTTAACTAAACCTGAACATGGTAAAATTACATTTCGATCTGAATCAGTCCATGTTCGAACAGGTGGTATTCTTATACCATTCCTTGGTGTCACTAAAGAAAATTCAAGATCTGGCATTTCATCTTCATTTTCATAAGCCTAAAAAAAAGTTTTAGGAAGAGGATTCATATAAAGTTTATATTTACATTCTTTTGTTACAATTTTTAATTTGAATGAATTTAATTATTAATTCCATTTAATAATTTAAACCATTTGTAGCTAAGCTATTTCAACTCTGCAAATAGAATAAGTTAGGATTTAATACATATGCAGACAAAAATTAGAACTTTGATCATTATAAGCTTCATGAGCAAACAAACTGTTTATATATAAAAATATACATATATATACATGAAGTGTCACTGAATTAGGGATACCTACCTAGTAACGGGTTGGATTTTGATCATGGCTGCCCCACGACGAGGCACAGATTCAACAAGTTTCTGGAAACGTTCCACAGGAATGGCTTTGCCAAATGGCTAAAGCTGGTCCAAATATTGGCTAAAGCTGTCCAATAAGCTGATTCGTTAGTGCTGTGTGATGGCATTTCATGCCTTGTTCCAAAACATCCCAAAGATGCTCAATAGGATTTAAGTCTGGGCTTCTAGGTGGCTATTTTATGACAAAAAAGTTGGAGGAATGCCCACCCAACCAGCCAGTAGCCAACCAGGACTTGTGAGAGGTACAGTTGTCTTGCTGGAAAGATCCATTACTGTGTGGATAACCGAACAGCATAAACGGATGAAGGTGATCACCCAGCAACTTTACGTACCAAATTGCTTTGAGGGAGTTTGGTACACACACCAAAGATCCCAACAGTGTCACGGAAAAACACTGCAGACCATGACTGAGCCACCATGCCCTTGTACAGTTCCAACCTGGCATGCAGGATGCACGGCTTCGTGAGCCTGACACCATATTCTCAGCCTCACTCAGCGCTAAGTAGTCAGAATCGAGACTCATCACTCCATGCTACTCGTTTCCAGTTCTCTACACTCCAGTCTCTGTGCTCTCTTGCCCAGGCAAGATGTGCAGCCCGATGGCGAGCATTGAACAATGGTACTCTCGCACGTTGATGACTCCCGAAACCCAGACAGTGAAGGGAGCATTGCACAGTCCGTTTACTGACTGTACGACTGGCACCATCATTCAACTGGATGGCAATCTGAGCTAATGTTTAGCTTCGCTGGCTACGTACAATATGCCTAAGCCGTCTCTCACTACACACTGTCAAGGCACTGTCCTTTGCAGTTTGCCTGAGTGCTAGTTTTTTGTCTACCATCCATGTATTCTTGTACTCTTGACACTGTTGATCTTGAAAATCCTAGCTGTCTGACGATTTCGGTAATTGAATGGCCCATGCATCGCTCACCTACGATTTCTCCGCAATCGAAGCCGTCTAAATCAGGCAGTTTACCTATACTGGCAATTCCAAAAACGAATTCAGAACAACCACAGTACGCACATATATGCAGTTACCATGGTGTATCCTCACTTGCACATAAATGATGCACAGCACTACACAATTTGCATAGCCCTTGGTATCCCTAATTCAGTGTATATATATAAATTAGATGGCCATATTGCGACTCTTGCAGGCAATGGCAGTAGTATGGCTCTTATGCAAATAAAATATATATAAAATTATTTAATTTCTTTTAAAGTTATCAGATGTTTCTTTCCATTTGAAACCTGTTGCACTGCTTTTAAAAATATGTTAAATACAGACTAGTGACTTTTGGAAAATCTAATTGCCACTCTTACCAGCTTGAAGTTTAGCTACCACCATATATATATATATATTGTATGTAGGTCAAAAAAACACTTTTTAAAATTTTTTTATTGTTAGACCCTGAAAAAGTTATGCGATAAATCTATTTTAAGGTTTAAGGGAGCTCCTTCTCTGAATGCATTGAGGAACGGGAAAATTAAGTGAATACCTTCAGAACCTGGTGCTAGAACTAGGGGGAATATATGCAAAGAAATATGGTGGAATTACATACCATAATAAAATCAATTTTAAAATGAAATGGTGAAAAATTTATATAAACTGATAAAATAGAGAAAAAATTAATGCAGTAGATTTCATTGCAAATAATTTTAAACACTAATCAATCCTGTTATTTTTTAGATTAATTAAATGAAATGAATTTTAAATGCAAAATCCATCTATAAAAAGGGGTAGAGATATTTAGCATTTATAAAATGTCACTCTTTACAGTAAGATTAATTTTAATGCAAATGATTCTTTTCAGCAAGGGAAGTGAGCTTAGTATATAGATAAATAAAATTGATTTTAGACAAATCTTTGTGGAAAGAAGAAAAAGAGTATAACATGATGACATCACAACCTTCAAACTGAAGAACTGATACATCTTCTGTTTCACACATTAGCATATTTTTTTTAATCTAGAAAATCAGTCAATTAATATCCTTTTAGTATTCCAGCTTTAAAACAAGTGAAGAGTTTGTTTTATAATCTTTGAAATTTTCAGGACTTTGTAATGAATTAATTTTTAGATGCTGAAATTTTAAAATCATGGATGTCAAATAGTTGAAAAAAATTTTCCAAAAAATCAAAAATTGCATAAAAAATTTCATACAAATTTTATTAAAATTTTTTTCTGTTCAATCTGACAATGCAAACAGTAAATTTCATTTCAATATTACATTTGTTGTTGTTATCTTATCTCACTTGTCTGATAGTAACATCAGAGCAACTCAATGAAATTCATCATGGCAAGAAGAGCAGGATTGTACCTTTTGTTGGCAAGAGCTCTGAACAGGTGGCATTATGACTATGCTCTGAACTCTCAGATGGCATTATGACTTCGCTCAGTTCCACTCTCAATTTTGAAAGAGTTGGTGGTAGGAGAAGGGTGGGAGACCCTCAGACCCATCTTTCCTGGGGTGTTCTCTTTCAAAATTGAGAGTGGAACTGAGCTCTCTTTCAAAATTTTGAAAGAGAACACCCCAGGGAAGATGGGTCTGAGGGCCTCCCACCCTTCTCCTACCACCAACCTCAACAGGACTTTCAGCTTGCCATATATTTAGAGTGCCCCCATGCTTCACAGACACCATATATTTACAAACATGCATGTGATTTGGACCTGGGCCCTTGGCAGTCAGCATCACTAATCACTATACTGAATTTAAAAATCACTTATATTAAATTTAAAAATCATTTCAATAATAAATTTAAAAAGTTTACATTGAATTTTAAAATCTCATTTTACAACAGTATTGTCATCCATAAACAGTATGTGTATAAAATTTGAACTCGATAGTTTATCTGGAAGTTGTTTAAAAAGTGATGACAAACACCAAGAAGGAACTCATAGTGGCAAACACCAAGAAGATAAATAAAAGCTCATAAAAAAGATTTTACATTCTTGGCAGTTATTTAAGAACCATGACTAGGCAGCAAAAGGCCCATTTATTATAATTAATTACGTGCATCTGCCCAAATTGGAAAATTGTGTATATTTATAGAATTGCATTATAAACTTTTCTTGTTTCATCTCACTTGTAAACAGAAATTAAGTATTGATATATGGAGTTAGAATGATAACTTGAAAGATCCATAATTCATCTGGAAAAATTTTCAATGAGCACCAAAAAAAATTTTACTGTAAGTAAATTAATAATAGCTCATTATCTCTATTAAAATAAAATATAATGAAATTTTTCTATTAAAGCCATGCATGTATTTTCAGTGTCATACTGACACATTTTTAATGTACTTCTTTCTCCACACTCGATAACCTTTTTAAAAAAATCTGATGAGTACACCACATGCCTTCGTTCTATTGAATATAAGATAATATGCAATTTTCCCTGCATTTCAATTTAAATATATTGAACTGAATTAAATCTACTTTGTCGACAGCACATAATCCACAACAAAATAAATGCACTCTTTTAAAATTCACTATATTTATTTACCATAGTGATACCCTGGCACTAATATCTTCATTAAAAATTGAAAAATAATGGGGGGGGGCAAACATGGAAATTTTTTTTTTCTTTTTTAAACAACCCAAAAATCCCCCCCCCTTTTTACAATTAAAATTAGAGTTTCTATGCAAAAACAAGTACTTCGACCAGCAGCCAACAAGGCATATTTTTCAGTGCACAAAAATGAGTTTAATTTTGGTCCCACTTAGTAAAATGACACTGAAGGTGCAGAAAGAATTAATTCACTAGCTAAGTTTCAAATATAAACAAATGTGATTGCTTTCATATACAAAAATTAGGCTTAGCCGCACTTAAAAAAAACTTTTAAATTGTTGATAATTCTACAACTATTGCATGCAGATTAACTAAAGGCATCAAAACCTTAACTGGAAGATAAGAACAACATAATTCAATCATTTTTAAAGAAAAAAATGTGCAATTTACCAATATATAAGAATAAAAAAAAATCTGAGCTCATGGAGTCGAGTAACGTAGTGGGTGTATATATTTATATACTTTTGGCACAGCAGACTGCAACCAAAAAGGAAGGCCCACAACTACATATTATAGCAGTCTTATATACAAAATTTCAACATTCTGAGGCTACTCGTTTTTGAGTTAGGCAAGATTCATACATACATACATCTGTACATACAAACACTATGAAAAAATCTCTTCTGAACCCATTTTAAATCAATTTTATAATTCGTTTGGAGAAAAATAGTCCTTTTTTCTGTCCTTACGTACAGATCTCGCACAAAAACATTGTTAAATTGCATTCAATAGCGGTCAAAATGGATATTTTCATTGAAATATGATACTTGGAATTTTTCATGATTACAATACTAATTAATATTACTTAATTGCCTGTCTAATGTCCATAAGTTAAAATGTGTAAGAGTGCAAACACTTGTAAACATTGTTTTAAGCATCATCATAGCATTTTGCATTAGAAAATAATTTCAAACCAAAAAACGCATATAATTTCCCTTCACCAGAAGCACAAGTATTTGTTCCAAAATCAAAAATAAAAACAGAAGACAACTTAAGTTAGGTTTCTCCAATTATTTGTGCAAACAACTATGGGAGCTCATGCTAATGGTAAATGCAGTCATATACTTTTGTGTATTGCTTTAATTAAGGTTCAAAACTCAAAAAATGAATTCATTAATTGTAGATGTTTACTAGACTCAAGAAGTGAAAAATCGTTCGTTTGTTGGGAAACAGCTATCAATTTAGGATTGAGTACAAAGGATTTGAAGATATTAGTGTCATGCTTAGGAACTTCCAAATAAAACTACTATTGGAGAAGCCAACTTGCTGTTTACACCTCATTTTAATACTAGCTACAGAATTTCTACATCCGCTTACATCATAGACAAAATTATAGTAAACATTCCAAGTGTAACATTACCTTTGAATTTATATGAGAGTTTCCAAGATTTAACTTTAGCAGGCCCTACATTTCATGAATTGGGAGAAATTTATATTTTGCTAGGAGTTAACATATTCTTTACTTTGATCAATGGAGAAGTAATTAAAAGGGACAAAAGTCTTCCATTTGCATTTTGTTCTAAGTTAGAATGGGTGATACCTGGAATTACAAATTTTGAATTCCCAAACTGCGAGCAAGTTTCAGTCAACACGCTAAACGTAAACATTGAGGAATTAGTTAAATTATTTTGGGACTTGAAACAAATTCCCACATCGAAACCTTTAACTAAAGAGGAAAGATTGTGTGAAAACCATTTTGTGGAAAATTGTGTGTGAAAACAATTTCATTGAAAATCACGTCCATAGTGAAAAATGGTCATTACTCAGTAAAACTGTCATTCAAGCCTAAAAGAAATGTGTTAGATAATTCCAGACCATCAGCCTTTCTCTACTTTCTTAGTCTAATAAAAAGCTAATAAAAACTCCTGAAGTATATCAACAATATAAAGACTTTATGTCCGAATATTTATCGCTTGGACACATGGAAGAATTATCCAATGATAATCTACATAAAGTAAATGAGCATTTTTACATAGATAATCCTCACGTGCTAAAGGAATCAAATCTTACAGCAAAACTATGCGTTGTGTTCAATGCTAGTGCCAAAACTACCTCAGGTATATTGCTTAATGGCACACTTATGAATGGTCCAAAGGTACAAGATGATTTATTTACTATTCTTTCGAGGTTTAGATGCTATCCCATAGCCACTACTAGTGACTTATTGAAAATGTATCAACAAGTTCAAATTCATGATGAAAATGATGATTACAAAAAATATTGTCAGAGATGATCCATCGAAGCTGATTAAAACTTACATGTTGTGCACAGTTACATATGGCACTACTTTAGCTTCATATTTGACTACTCACGTACTCAAACAACTAACAATTGACGAAGGGGCTAAATTCCCAAAGGTAGCTGAGATAATATTACATAATTGTTATACTGATGATGTCTTATTTGGTTCAGACACAGTAGATAATGTGGTAGAGTTAATTTCATAACTGAGTGAACTTTTACAAAAGTGTGGCTTTTAATTGTATAAATGATGTATATATAATCTCTCGATTTTAAAAACTGCATTGAAAGCTCAGACCCCTAATTCGTTGATACTAAATCAATAAAATTATTGGGTTTGGAGTGGTATCTAAGACAAGTTTATTTGTGACTTTGAAAATCTCGAGAACAGAAAGCATTCTACTAAATAATTTTGTCTTCTATTTAAAAAAATCTTTGATCCACTTGATTGGTTAGCACCTTTCACAACTGTGGCAAAAATCTTGCTTCAAGATGTATGGAAATTACAAATCTCATGAGATGATCCCTTACCAGATGAAATCAATCAGAGATCTACTATGAAGATATCACAAATCTTGAATGCATTCACATTTCTAGGAGAGTATTATTGCCCAAAGCTACAAATATAGAACTTCATTGTTTCTGTGACGCATCAGAGAAAGCTTATGCCACAGTGATTTATTTTAAGTCTTCAAATAATTCTTCAGTTTTGGTGCAGCTACTAACGTCAAAGACTCATGTAGCTCCCCTGAAAGCAACTTCTATTCCTCGCTTAGAACTCTGCTCTGCAGTTTTATTAGTACATTTGGTTCAAGTTGCTCAGAATTCTTTACAAATTCATATTGACGATATTTAAGCAGAGTGATTCAATGATTGTTTCGTCATGGATACAATCAGAACCAAGAAGCTGGCAAAACTTTGTAGCCAACTGTGTTTCAGAAATTCAATCAATTTTACCACCATTGCATTGCAACTACATAAGGGAATCCTGCTGATTGTGCATCAAGATGTCTTTTGCTTTCAGAACTTTCTACTCATGATTTATGGTGGACAGGACCTCAGTGGCTCAGTTCAAATAATAGTCCATTCTCTATTAACTTACCATTTTCAGAAGAGTCCTTAAAAGAATAATGCAAAAGTGTTTCTTGTTCAATTGGAACAGTCACTTCACAAATTCCAGCCCTTAATGAAGTCTCCTCATTCTTAAAACTTTAAAGAATCATCGCATGGTGTTTTCATTCTGAAAATAATTTAGCTAAACTTACAGCAACAAAGACTAAAGGTTAACCTTAAAACCGAAGAATTGCAATATGCTAAAAATGCAATTGTTAGAGTAGTTCAAAAGGATAAGTTTTTTAATGAATATAATCTTCTGAAGGAGAACCAACCGTTAAACTCAAATAATAAAATTCTTTTTTTTTTTTAAATTCCTTTATCGATAAGAATGGACTTATACGCGTTGGAGGAAGATTAAGATAAGCCAATATTGCGCAAGACAAAAAATATCCTATTTTGTTGCCCAAGAAACATCACCTAACACAGATTATAGTGAATTATTTTTACGAATGCCATCTTTTTGCTGGCTCCCTGTTACTGCTATCAGTGATTAGAAGATAATATTACATAATCCATGGTAGGTCAGTTGTAAGACAACAAATCTGGACATATCTGAAATGTCATTGTGTACATGCTAAAACATCTACCCAGACAATGTCTGACTTATCATCATCTAGAGTTGTTCTGTCAAAGGTTTTTTCCAAGGTTGGAAATGATTATGCCAGGCCCTTTCAAGTTAAGCAAGGTCGAGGGGTAAAACCAACGAATCGCTACATTTGTGTTTTCATGTGTTTTAGTATAAGAGCTGTACATATTGAATTAGTAGGTAATCTAACATCAGAATCATTTATTGCCACTATGAAATGCTTTGTATCTCGAAGAAGAAAACCGGTAGAACTGCATAGCAATTGTGGCACAAATTTTATAGCTGCAGATAAGGAACTGAAAAGAGTAATAAATTCTTTAAAGGAAAATGAATTGGTTAGTAAATATTGCTCAACTGAAGGTATTAGGTGGAAATTTAATCCTCCTGCAGCACCTCATTTTGGAGGATTATGGGAATCTACAAAGTTAATCTCAAGCGAACCATAGGTGAAAACTCCTGATGCAAGAAGAATTTATGACATTGACAGCTCAAATTGAAGCTTGTTAAATTTGCCACCTTTGTGCCCAATGTCTGAAGATATATCAGAATTTTCTGCACTTATGCAGAGCCATTTCTTATTTAATACCCCGCTAATTGCTTTACCTGAAGAAAGTTTACACGATCAAAAAAATCTCATATTACAATGCTGGAAGCTTCTTGAGAAAATGTTTCAAAGTTTTTGGAAAAGATGGTCCATTGAATACATTTCTAATTTACAATGACATTCAAAATGGTTTAAAGTGCAACCTAATTTAAAGATTAATAATTTAGTTATTATAAATGAAGACAATTTACGCCCGCTATGATGGAAATTAAGAATTCTGGAAGTTTTTCCTAGCGCAGATAATATTGTGCGTATCGTGAAGCTTAAAACTGCTAATGAAGTTTTCGAAAGACCAATTCACAAACTTAGTATTTTGCCTATCAGTGCTTAAACCTTTTCGCAAAATATTAAAACTTTGTACTTTGCTTTAAATATAATTAAGTTCCTGAAGGCTTCTTCTTCAAGGCTTCTTTGCATCTGTTTTGAGAATGATTGTGTTTTATTTTCATAATTCATATTATGTTTTTGAATATTTTAGTGGCATTTTTTGGCATAATTTCATATTGTTGCAATAATTTCCTTTGTAAAAAGTATTTAGATTTGAAACGATGTTTCAACGCCGGACGGAATGTTTAAACCACCAGATTGTCTGCTGTCTGCGAGACCTTAGTTCGTATTGTGCAGCTCGCACTTTTGTAAACCCTAACTGTAACTTTCACGCTTTGCTTTTTGTGTGCTGTGTTGTTGAAACCACTGAATAAAAGGTGAGATACAGTCCACTCGTAAATATTCTATTCTTAAGGTTTTTTAATTTAAATTTAAGATACCATGATGCAACAGATGCTATGCCATATGAATTCAGTAAAATAAGAAAATAAATATTAGTGAACAATGTTTCTTTGACATTTATCACACTACAACACAGGCACTTAACAGGTTGAATATGACACTCGGGTCAACGAAATGACAAGAGGAACTTCCTATGAAATATTCTAAATTCCAATAATGAAATCAATTGTAGTTGAAAAAAACAACAATGATTAGATGAAAAGCAAGGTTGCACGAGTGATGGTTATAAAGACAATTATCGTTAAGACAGAAGGCAAATCAAAATGGCATCGAAGAAATGCCATGGTATGGCTTTGATGGAAAAGTACTGAAGTAACAAGCAAAGTAATTTTATTAACATTTTATAAAAAAAAAAAAAACTATGAATAAAACTTAAATAGCTTAACACAAACACCAATCAGCATAAAGAATCATTAACCTTTAATTTTAATAGATACTGATTTCATGATTTTATGGGGTTATAATTTTCAAATGTATTAAATATAAAACTTATCAGCTGCACAAATAAAATGCTACGAAATTTTCTTGAATAAATGTTTAAAAAACTGAAAATGTAACTGCATCAATTCGAAGAGGATGATATAAATAAAGACATGTATTCTGAACTGAAATGTGTTTTTCTACTATAATATGTCAGAGAATTGACAAAAAATTATAAAGATATGAAATCTCTTAGTATACATTACATCCAGTAGTTCTTGGGAAGCATCTTGAACCATATCATGTTCTTCTTGACATAAAGCTAAGACAGCATCTCGGTTATCTAAGATAGAAAAAATTTGCAGTACCAGTAAGTGCTATTTTAAATGTTAAAATTTTTTTAAATAATATACTTAATTTTTACAATGCATTTTGAACAAATAAATGTTTCAAAACATACACTGTTATACTTTTTATGTTACATTTATAAAACAATGATTTTATGTTATATTTGTAACAATTTTAACCAAAATCTAGGTTTTAACACAACTTTCTGTGAACTATGATTTCTGTGAATTATGAAGTTTTGAAATAATTTTTAATGCAGTTTTATTACACTATGATATGTACAGAATCACATGGGAATTTGTAAACAATCCCTAGCAGCAATTAAGAAAATATAACAGTTTTAAACATCCAAATTTCCTTTTATTTAAAATCTTGAACACATAATACATACACAAGATACATAACGTTTCACAACACACTCACTAGCTGCCAGAAAATAACCCAATGATGTCACACTTTACATGTGCCCTCTTTGAGAGTTTCTTTTTATCTGTTGTATGAAGCAATGGAGTATTGCAGTCAAAAAAATTTTGTGGTACCATATTTCAACGGAAACATCCACTTGGGTTTTTTTTTTTTTTTTTTTTTTTTTTTTTTTTTTT
>KK121473.1:248186-304465 GCA_000611955.2 Stegodyphus mimosarum | reverse complement strand
TTTTTTTTTTTTTTTTTGTGAAGTCTGTACATATAAAACTTTATAAGTATGTGTGTATCTTGCATCACTCAAAAATTATTAGCCATAGAATGTTGAAATCTGCATTGAGACTGCTATAACATATAGGCTATGCATCTCCTTTTTATTACAACAGCAGTACCAAATATGTATACATATATGCATACATATATATGTAAGATAAAAAATATGTAAATCAAAATAATAATTTAACCCCTAATTCCCTTTAATTCTCCCTCCCTGTTCTAAAAATCGTAATAACTTCTCTGGATGGCGTCATTTCTAGATCATTCCATTTTGCATGGCCTTCGCAACGCCGATGACAAAATAATTGGGAACTAAAACTTTTAACTCAAACCAAAACCTTTCTCTTCATGTGCTTCCATATCGGATAACTGCGCACTTCAGCTTCTCTCCGTATGCTGCTGGGACGTAATTTCACTGTGCTCACCTCCTATCACAATAATATCAAAAATGTAAATGTTCTTAAATAGGCACGACTAGAGTGCCAAGCGAACTGTGGTCACTGCCAAGCGAACTGTAGTCACAAATGTCAGTTGCAAATAAAAATGGAATTAAAACTGCCTCAACTGCCAAGTTTATTATATATTATGTACTCAACATATTAACATACTACGCAATCAGAATTATTCCTCTTCAATATGGATCTACGATCTATCCTACATAGCTATTACGCATCGACGCTGCTCCATCTTTTTCTAGTTTTCATTACATATACACAGTCCAGTCACATTAATGTGACCATCTGTCAAAAGCCAGAATAACCACCTTTCGCAGAGCGGACTGCTGCGAGACATGCAGGAAGAGAGTCACATAGGTCCCTGAAGGTGTTCTCTGGGATGTTGAGCCATGCCGACTCTAATGCCATGGCCATCTGCGCTAGATTACGCGGTTGAGGATCCATGGCGCGAACAACTCGATCGAGATGGTCCCACAGATGCTCGATTGGGTTTAAGTCAGGTGAGTTTGCTGGCCAGGGGAGGACGGTAAACTCATCCTGGTGCTCTTCGAACCACGCACGTACACTGGCAGCTGTATGGCACCTCGCATTGTCCTGCTGGAAGATGCCATCATCCTGAGGAAAAACAATGCGCATGTAGGGGTGAACATGGTCCGCAAGGACAGATGCGTACTTGTATTGATCCATTGTGCCTTCCACAATGATCAGTGAACCTAGAGAATGCCAGGAAAACATTCCCCAGACCATAATGCTCCCGCCTCCAGCTTGGACCGTTCCGGCAATGGTTGCAGGGTGGTTCCTTTCAGAGGTTTCACGCCTTATACGCCAACGTCCATCTGTCCGATGGAGCATAAAACGCGATTCATCCGAAAACGCAACCTGTCGCCACTCAGTGGACGTCCAGCTGCTGTACTGGCGTGCAAATTCTAGCCTTCGCCGTCGATGAACAGCAGTCAGCATAGGTGCACGAACCAGGCGTCTGCTTCGGAGGCCCAGACGCAGCAATGTTCGCTGAATAGTACTTTGGGAGACACTTTTGGTAGCCCCTTGGTTCATTTTGGTGGTCAGTTGCTCAACGGTAGCCCGTCTATCTGCCCGAACGCATCTCCGCAACCGTCGTTCGCCTCTGTCATCTATGGCCCGTGGTGCACCACATTTGCCACGTCGCTGATTTTGGACAGTCCCATTTTGCCATGCACGGTACACTTTTACCACGGCGGCACGCGAACAGTTCACAAACTCAGCCGTTTCGGAAATGCTTCCACCCTTGGCCCGAAAGCCAATGATCATGCCCTTTTGGAAGCCGGATAAATCGCTTCGTTTCTGCATTACGCCAACGATTGAAATGTTTTCCGAAGCCCTCACACACCCTTTATATACGCTCAACTGCGCTGTGCTGCCACCTGCCTTCTGTGATTGGTTATTTAACTCTGACATGGAAAGTACGTGGTGGTCACATTAATGTGACTGGACTGTGTATATACCCACCCATTACACTGCCTTTGTTTTCACAATACTGAAAATCTTCTGGCACTGTGCATTACTATGGGAAATTGTCAGGATGGCCAACATTATTCTAGACAGTTCATTACACTTTAAAATTCCATCAGTACCTTTCAGTTTTCCAATTAAATTACACTGGATATCACGCCTTGCTGATTTTACAATTTATCCAAGTTTTCTAATTGTAAACTGCAAAATTGTGACTGCAATTTATCAACTGCAACAACAAAATTGTCTTTCAAAACTAAATGAAGTAAAACTGGAAATCTGTTTAAAAATATCTCATATCAGAAAAGACGCTTTCACTAGAAAAGAAATATCCGCAACTTCATAAGTAAAATCACTTCATTGTTGATTGGAAATTTATGCAGTATGTAATCACATATACAGCAGAAATAGCTTCTAACATGGAAATAAAAGTTATTTTTGCCTTCCTGTGAAAGATCACTAACCATTGACTGCAAAACATGAATTAATGGAATTCTGCACTGTAGAATTGTGTTAAGAACATCAGATGAAGGCAAAATGGAGCACACAAAAAAGGAAAATGCTTTGTTAAGGTTCGAGAACAAAAACATGAATATTCACTCTTCTCAAGAAAAACTCAATAATCGGAAAATGTTTTCCTTGTGAGACAATTCGCCCCCCCCCCCCCATTTTGAGGGAAATTTGTATTAGCTTATCTTCTTCATAAACTCCACAGCCTGTTACAGGCCAACTCTGTCTTTCCAAGTTTTCTCCAACTGATCCCTTTCGGTGCAATAGCCTTCCATCAGTTAATTCCAGTTAACCTTAAATCTTCCTCAACATCATCTATCCATCTAGTTTGTGGTCTTCCTTTTTGTCTTACTCCCTCAATTCTTGAAAAGGTTATGTTTTTAGCTGGAAATGCATCATCATATCTAAACACATGGATCAGCCATCTGATATGAGATGCTTTTATGAGTCTCACAATATCAGTTTCACCATATTTCCTATATTGTAAGAAATCTGAAAAATAAGAAAAAGTAAGGAGAAATATGCTTAAATCGGAGGGAGTACAGTCAGAAATCAGGAAACTCGCACTTAAATCTGGAAAGTTGAGAATGTATTTGGACATTCTGCCCAACCACAACCTAAGAAGGAAGGTATAGGGCCTGATCGTTCAAATTTTAATCTTAAAAAAAGCAGTATTCTTTGGGTGAAGGAAAAAGTTAGTAGGAGACCATTTTTCAAAGTAGAACGAATTATATAATTAGTGATTTGATTCCTGTTAATATAGTTATTTTTTATATAAAGTGCATATCATCTACTTGGTGTGTTGTAAATAAATGAAAAGATTAGTCTGGATATCATTCACTGTGTACAAAAGACGGCACTGGTCACAACTGAATCCTACAATAGTAATAGCATTATTGGCATAAACACATATATCTAGATTGGCACAAGTCATGAACACATTCCGTAATCATATGACAGCAAAAAACTTCTACTCTCAATGTTGAATCTGCTTTCATAAAGCTATTACAAGAAGTTTTATAATTTGAAGTACATGTTTATGATTAAGATTTAAGAAAGTCTATAACCAGCTTTTCTAAATACCATAAATATTTCTCATGCTTTGAAAAGTCTGCATTCCATATTCACAGAAATAAAAATGTATCAAAACTTAACATGAGCCTACAAAAGAACATAATCTTAACCTTCACCCTCCCCAAAAACAAGCATAACAAAGAAAGAAGACGGTTACTTGTCTAAGACAGAAAATTAATAACTTTCTGAATTTTGAGCATTCAGCTTGAACAACGTAAACTAAATTACACATCAGAAAACACATCATAAATGCACAAATATGAGAATTAATAAGAAAATTTACCTTTCGGAAGGTTCTCAACTGCTTCACATTTTTCCCAAACATTTCCAACATTTTGTAATTGCCTTCTACTTCATTATTTATTCAGAAAAGCAAAAGAAGCAATATTATTAATCAAAGTATAAGAAAATATTGTATTATCAAATTTATAATTTTAATATATGTATTAAAAATTCTTCTAGCTCTCTTAAAAATCATATAAATATGTCATACCTTTGATTTTTAGCAGCTGTACATAAATCTTTTATGGCTCTTAACACATACAAAGCATAAAGACGAATTTCCTTGTGAAGTGTTCTGCCTATAAAGGAAAAATAAATCTGCATATATCGAAACAAATTTACTAATAATTAAATCTTTCTTATATTTTCAACTAGAAAATTTTTTACCAAAATTGATTTTTAAAAAAATACTACTTCTTCAGTTTTAATTTTCTAGATTTGCTGAGCCACTTAACAGTCTTTTCTGAAAACATTTTCTATACTTAAACTCTTGCATAATAATCCGCATTCTTTCTGCAACAAATATTGAAAATATTTGGTACTCTTTTGCTATCAGATCCGATTCAGAAATATATGTATGCATAGGTGTAAATATATGCATATATATGTGTGTAAGTGTATACACACATGAACCTATAGGTACGTACATATATGCATGCATGCATAAACACATCCATCCATACATACGTACATTTCTGAATGTGATCTCAATAACAGAAGAGTACCAAATATTCTCCTGCGTCTGAAGAAATGCCTGGACATAAGCCTACAGCGTTCTGCAGCATGCAGGCATAAATCCAGCCTTTTTGAACAGTAGAAGCAACATTATTAATGAACATAATAGAGTTCTTGTTATCTACTGTAATATATCCTAGAACACATAACATTTGAGAAACAAAAATGCTTTTGGTAAATAAAAAAAAATAATAATACAAAATTAAATATTTTATATATTAGAACTATTTTTGTACTGAATAATCTGTGTCTCAGCATTTTTAAATAGTTAGATATTCTAGAGAAAACTGAAAACAAAAATTAAGCAGCAATAAAATGAAGAAAATGAAATATAAAAGAAGTAATATACAATTCTCAAAGAGTTATCTGCAATTTTGTGGTTTAATACACTTGCTGACAATTTAAAGGTATAACTGCATAAAATTAAAAAAACCCTGAAAATTTTAAGTTACTAGAAATTTAAAAGCATTAGGAAAAAAACTGTCTTTTTCAGCACGTCGATTTCAGAATTTTCACATGTGCAGTGAACAGGTTCACACATTCCACTAATTATATTTATTCATGATGTGATTGTATAAAACACATATAGAATTAATATGCTTTACATAAATTGCTTGTAAATTCAAAATGCATGATTATTTTTTTAACTGTACCAACTTTTATATACTGTACACAGTTTACTGTAGATATGTGTACATTCTGACTTTGGGCATAAGGGAAAAAAAAAAAAAAATTGGTACACCAAAGGACACAGTGAACCAAAAAGTCTGCAAACCACTGTTTTATCGTTTCTTAAAGCTTAGTTTTCATTACACAACCTTTAACAGAGAGCAAAATTTTATTGTTTTGTTATTTCTTGAAATTGCAGATAACAATATAAAATTACAAATAAGATACTACTATATATTTAGTGGTTGACGCTTTTACAAAATTTGTCTCATTTTATCCAATCAAAACAATATCAACAGTAAAGGCTTTACAAAAGCTAAAGATTCAATAAATTGTCTTTACGAATTCCTCACAAATTACCTCCAACAAGCCTTCACTTTGACAATTACTGTAAAAATGACAGAATTCAGCAAATATAAATCACAACAGGGCCTCAAGAATTATTATTATTACAGTAAATTAACCTAATACTTGGAACAGTAGGTGTGATTTTTGTCTATGATGATACATCACCCCCACATTTACATCAGATACATAAATCACATACCAAAACACTCAAGATGAGGTTTCAATGCCAAAAATGATTAAATGTGCTAAAATTTCTAAAGAAGTTTATTTCTTACTCATTTTTGAAGTTATTTTTTGTTTCATTTTTAAAGTTTATTTATTTATTTATTTTATTTATTTAATTTTTATTAACATAAAGTTTATAATCTTTTCATAAATTTTTATGATAAATATGTAATTTTTTGACTACTATTTTATTTTTATGAAGTGAAACTGATAGCTACAATTATTTACATAACCTAAGGACCTGCACCCAAATTCATACAAATAAGGGTCATATTTTTTAATGTCAAAGGTATTATGAGGTTTGATTTACAGATTGAATTAATTTATCAGTTTCGCATGCAATTACACTATTAATACAAGATTTGAAACATCTTCATACTATAATTTTATAGCCTCTACATACCTTTTGATTTTGGAAGACTAAAGAAAACCGTCAGGAGAGCTAAACAGCTTTCTTCAATTTTATTAGCAAGAATTTGGCATTCTTCAGCAGAAGGTAAAGGTTCTTTGCCAAATGCTAAGCAAAATTTGGTAGCTTCATGAGAAACAAGTTTTGCAGCCCCACCTAAAATTAAAATACATTTTCAGATAAATTTGCAAATTCTTAAGTAAAAAAGTATGAAAGTAAGTAATATATATTATATCTTTAGTAATCAGTAATAACAAAAAAAAAATTAAAGAAAATTACATGAGAATATTATTATAAATATTCCAAACTTAAGAACAGATTTCACATTTCATGTACCATATTTCACCACATATAAGGTATGCCCATGTACTGACTTTGGGATCCAAAAACTGAAAATAATAATAATAATAATAAAGAAAGAATTACTTCATTGACAGATTGGCTTTTATTGGCTCATTGGATTACAATTTAACAGGACAAAAATTATTACACAAAGTTTTTGAAAACAATGTTTATTTAGTATAAAATTCATCATCACTGTCACAACTCGCATCCATTATTTGGATTTCATCTAGATCTGACAACAAATCACCGTTTATATATATCGCTTCACCTTTAGTTCCATATGTTAAATTTGAGATGGCACACTTCTTACATGACTTGATAACGATCTCAATCTTGATATTATCCTAAGAACTTTTTATCCAGTTACAAATTTCTTTTCTCCTATAATTAGCTTGTTTACTCTTTCTATTGGTGTCAACAAAAGTCTACTATTGTCTACAGAAAACCTCATCACCCATTCGTTACATTTCCCTTTCATGGCAGCTTTTAAGGATTTATTACTGCTAAAGTCTAGAGATTGGAGTTGGGATGTAAACCTTCCAGGTATGATTGCAAGTTTTGGACTTGGTCTGCAGCAATGTTTTTTCTTTAAGCTAGAAAAGCATCTGGATCTTGTTTGAAATGTCAGCAAATACCTTTCAACTCTGAACGAGCTAAAAAATGCTGCTCTGGCTACTATACATTACAGTCACTTTCCTGACAAATGGTTCAGCAAGGAAATGTGATAAAAATCGGTACTGGAGCAAATTCAAGTAATTTCAGTATTAGCTGTCCTGTTGGGAAGTACTGAGACAATTTTGATGGACAGATAGCAGCTATAATGTATGCAATTCAAAACTTAAAAAATAACCTAGATCAAAATACTGTCATTTTCATTGATTCACAAGCTGCTATTTTGTCACTTACCAATTCTAACTATAATGAAAATGCCCATGTTCATTCTTGTAAAACGAAACTTTTTGAGCTAAAGGGAAACAGAAAGAGCATTGCTCTTCAGTGGATTGTGATATTTCTGGAAATGAACATGCAGGCAGACTTGCAATGGTTGGATCCTTTTATGGCTCAATACGATCCCCTTTTGCCTTTGCATAATATTAAAAGAATTATATATAATAAAATGAAAAATAGCAAAATACTCATATATGTTAACGCAGCTATGGATAAAAAGAATATCCTGCTCGGCAAAAAAAAAAAAAAAACTCGTTCCTTACCTTGGGCTGTTGGCATTGCTTGCTTTCATTTGACAATTAGCCATTTTTATTTACAGCAATATTTACATAGGCTTGGAATTAAGGATTCAGCTTGTTGCCTTCTGTTTCAACAGATTGATATAGATGGTGACCCCCCTCAAGAACAGCTCTATTATTTTAAAGTTTATTATAGACAACGTTATTGAATTTAATTTTTACACTTGCTTTTTTATACTCTCGTCATTTTATTGAGCTGCTCATCAACTAATATCAGAAATGTTGAAGACAGGCATAGGATATACTTTAAAAAAAAAAAAAAAAGGTTGACTTGCATGAAAATAAGTTTTTTGGCAAGTTAAAACATTTTTCTAGCACTGCGCATTATTAGATGTGATAACCCCACTAGGCTTCTCTGAACTTTACTCTTTATGAACTTGTGATGCAGAGTTGTGTGTGCATATGATTTTTTTTTCAAAGAAAATTATAAAGAACAAGTGAAGCTGGCAAAAAAAAAAAAAATTTAAAAGGCCACACACTGTCTTTAAAATGCAGGTCTGCCCATTATATACCATGTTTTGAATTAATGCACACATCATCATATTTATACTTACGACTAGACAGAGATAGAACTTATATTAATATGGCTCTGTTTCCAATATTTTAAATAATTTCACTTCTTATAAAAACTGATTTTTGCATTCAGTGATTAAAATTTCTTAAAAACCATTAAATATTAATCTTTGATTTTAATACATACTCTATAACAAAAAAATCAACACACCAAAAAGGAATCATCCAACTGCTTTGAAATTTCGTATGCAAAAATGTTTTGATCAAATGTGATCAATTTTAAATTATGCATTTGTAGAATTTAACAACAGTGGAAAAAACTGCAGTAACATTTTGGCAGGAATACAGTATTTTGTTATAAAAAACTAATAGGAACACTTCAGGTCATTCTTCTTAAAAAGCAACTCCATGAACTTTTTTATTAGCCCAAAACGGCTATTAGTCCTGAAACAGCATTTTGCGTCGAATCACTTAAATGTTATGTATCACCTTGAAAACTGTTGCCACCAAATATTATTGCACAGTATTATATTTAAAGAAACTAAATAATGAAGAATCGATATGAATATATGCATGTTTCTTACACTGTGAAGAAACAACGGTACTTAGAGCCATCAAATTTTGAACAACGTAATCCTTCATCCAAAGATGGGCACCTGGACATCTGAATTTAAAAATTTTTAGTTATCTATTTCATATTTTGTAAAATTTTTAACGAATTTTTTATTAACAAACTCAAAAATTCAAAGTGAGCAATGGCAACATTGTAATGAAAGAAACATTTTTATTTCCAGTGCAGAAGACTGTCTGTTGAAAATTCTAAAGATAAGCTGTTTTTAAATATTTTTAGCCCAAAGTGGCATTAGCCCAAATACTCTTGAATATGTATGGAAAAAAATATGTAAATGAAAAAATGAAAAAAAAAAAAAGAACATTTGCACACAATATAAAATCTGGAAGTTTTTATATTTCATTTTTTTTATTATGGCAAAGCATTCGAGTGCTATCTGCTCAAGGGTAAGGATTCCTTCATGGAGGACCTGCTAAGAGAAGCCAGCTTGTATGTTACATATGGAGAAAATGATGAAATCGTCCATGCAACTGGCCTGTTTGCCAGGATTCGAATCTCAGAGTGAGCTAACAACTTTACCACTCAGCTACAACTCCAGGAAATTTCCATCAGAACAAAATAAACACTGATTTGTCAGTTGGTTTATATATGAATTTTCATGATAAATGGCTAATTAAAATGCAAAATATGTATTTAAACAGATAACTTTTTGTAATAAGTCAACATTCCTTTTCTTCTGTAAGAAGTCACCAAACAGCACTAAGGTGATGGTGCAGATACATTAGTATCTAATTACATTATTAGCTGAAATAAATTAAGAGTTCTATTAGTTTTATTAAATACAGTATACACACATTAACTTAATATAAACTGCCTGTATTAAATACAGAGATTTGACAACCTAATTGCCACAAATTAATTCTACTGTATACTGAAAATGAACTTTTATAGCCCAATATGATAAATAGTAACTTTTTTTTGTCACTGTTTCTTACAATTTTTGTGGGAACAGTAGTTTCTCAGTGAAATAGGACGGCAGTATTGAAGTAAGTGATTATTTAAAAGATAATCAATGTTCGGAAGACATCCAGATATTACTAGGGCAAAAATTGTAACACATAATGTGGTTCCTTTTGAAAAGAACTTAGTGTCAGTAAGGACCACTTTAGGACAGTCACTTATAGGCAGTACTTACGACTCAAATTCTGTTTTTTTTTTTTCAAATTTGCTTATTTCAATGATATGCTCTGCCGAAACGTCGAAATTTTGAAGTTTAGAAACACTGGGCTTTCAGATCCTGTTGAAAGTTACTTTGTCACCTAAATTTTCAAATAATCAGAACCATGATTTTACTCAATCGATAAGTCAAAGACTAAAGCAATTTCTGGACTGAAGCACGAATCAGAAATCTAACAGTATTTCGGTTTAAAAAAATAAAGAAAGAAATGAATGTACAAAAAACTTACTAAAGTTTGTCCAAAAGACATCCTTGTCAAATTCAGCATTTTCGCGACTAGGTGTTTCTTCTGGATAGGAGGAAAAAAATTGTAATTAATTAATCCAGAAATCTCTTATTCTACACACTGGAAATTAAATATGCTTTATGATTCAAAAACACTAATTAACAAAATTAGCTTCAATTTTTTTTTTATTCAACTGACATTTCGTTATAACGGTACCTGATAACTGCTCACAAGCAATATTCAAACTTTCTTCTAATTTTTCTAAAATTGTCCGAATAGATCTCGAACTAGCCATAATTCGCGAAATTCTGCAGTCGCAGAGGGTTTTGTCAGTTACAGTGAAAAGTTTCAGTATAGTTAGAATTTTTATTAAAGTTTTTACTAAAAAATTTGCAAAGCTATTTAATTTTACATAACTATGTATTTAATCTTAAAAATGTATGAATGAAAAATTAGCTATATTTACATTTACTGCTATATAATAAGTAAATAAAACTTACCTTTCTCCCAAAGGCTTGAGAGTAATACAATGCGTACGAGAAGTAGGTGGTAGAGGGTGTATTTTCCATTCAACCGGTTAAATATCCGTCGTGTAATGTTTGTTTGAAATTAGTATCTTCTGCATTTCTGGAAAATAACATGAGTTCTGGGGCGGTTCATGAAAATTTAATTTTGTAAGTGCTATATTCTCATAAATACCAAATTTTGCATCTCATGTTATTCGACCTTCATTAAGTTCCATTTTATTTCACATTTTCCTCATTTAATTTTAATCTCTAATATTTCATTTCTATAGAAAGAAAGAATAAGATTTCTATAAAGAATTATTGTATTTTATTTTTTAAAGTTTAGTTCCTTTTCATACCGAGTTTTTACAAAGGGAATAAGAATAAGGCTATTTTAAAATGAATTTCTGTTGCTTTTCCTCCTAATTTAAATGTGCTATTAGTATTATTTTAACTAGATTTTTAAGAATTATATCTTTCTCTGTACATTTTAACAAAGTAGTTAATTATTTTTTATTGCAGTCCGTTATTTGTGTGTTTTTCTGGATATTTCCCATAAATTAGTTTAAAATATGTTCCATTTAAATTTATTGACATTATGTCTTTACATTAATTGCCATGAATAAAAATAATGAAAAAAAAAAACTTGTTACCATTTTTAGATTTATTTGATCATTAAATATAATTTATTTCTTCATTGTGATCATGTATTAAGAGGTATAAACGAAAAAATTTAGTCAGTCAGAGTATTCAATCATGTATTGAAATTAAATATATCTACTCTGGTCATAATTAAATTATGGCTTTTCTGTTGGAAAAGAATCATTTTTTTTTTAGATTATACTGGTACCAGCTGCTCATTGTTTGTGCTTTTTTTAAAATTATCTAGCTTAAGTGATTAGAACTTTTCAAGCACCTGTGGGAATTACAAAACTTTATATCCTCTTACATTTTACTCTTTATTTCCCATGTTGTTATTTTCTTATTATATTAAAAAAGAAAAATATGCCCATTTCTTAAATTAACAGATTAACTTTCTATTATATATAATATCTGTAGTGAAAGCCAAGCCCCTAACAGAACATGCTTGATGAAATTTGCAAATCTAATATGTATATTTAATCCGTTTATTTTAAAATTTACATATAAATTTTCAAAATTCATGTGAATGCTGGACTTTACATCCTGTATCCCTTCTGACCTTTGAAAAAAAAAAGGCTAAAAATTTTCAGCTCTGTAAATAGGAAATGCATTATTTTTTTTAACATTAAAAAACGTATGCAGTTTATCTTTGAGCAATGCAAAGTTTAGGATGCTAATCTGATTAATGCATGTACAGATATCCATGTATAATTTTTTAGCCTTTGAAATTTAACTGCTATTAGTTAATTGATAGAAATGTTTCTGAATATGATTCTCAAAATAAATTAGCTAGGAAAGAGAAATTGTTAAAGAAATCATAGAGACAAAATAATTTGCAATACTGAACTGTATTTACCAGCATTAAATAAAAGGTAAATCATCTGTCTGTTGGTGCTTGCCTTATCTTAATGATGTGCAACACTGTAAATGATATGTATAAAACGAACAGCAAATGCTTCAAATGTAAAACCTTTGCAATAGATCTATTTCAGCACATTGTCAGATTTAATTTTATCTTGTAGTGCTACTTTGTGATTCACTTTATTGCATGAATTGTTTTATAAAAGTTCATTTATTTGTCTAATTTAACTTACATTTACATAAAATACTGTTAAAAGATAAATATTTATTTTTTTTACTTAGAGAGGCTGTGGCTAATTTCAGATTGGGTACAGGGCACAACTGCTTAGCTAAACATCTCCGCAGAATATGCACATTGACTAACAATCAATGCCGAATTTTTAAAAAGACACTATGAATAAGCAGCATTTGCTCATTTGTCCAGACCTTGACCCTAAGTTACAATATTGTGGTGATATTATACTGCTGTATTGGATGGCCGAGGATTTTATGTCCTGAGCACACAGACGATTTGCTCTAATCACTGAAAATATTTAAGATTTTAATTGTGAAATTTTTGTCTTAAATTTATGGTATTGCAAAGATATGAATTTTAGTGCTGTAATTTTTAAGTGTTTTTAATATTTTGGTGATGTAATTTTGAATTTACTGATTTGTTTGCGAGTGGCATGATGTAAATTAGGATTGATTTCCGAATAAAGCTATAAGAAACAACAATATATTTTGTATAAAATATTTCCAGTATAATATTTAGCTTCAATGTATATAAATTTCTTCTAATGTATTTAGATTTTGTAACAGGATATGTAAAAAAGAAACTATAAATATACAAATATTTGCCTTATAAGTTTCCACAAGATCTTTTTCATTTACTTATGGAATTTTTTATCTCTTTACCTTTTTGGCGTGGGGTATGTAAGCTCTTCATAGGAAATACTGAATTTCACTAAGAGAAGGGAATTCAGTTCTAATAGTAATTTATTTTCTAATTATCTTTATCACTACAAAAAATCACCACATTGGCAACATTGTTTGCATATAGATATTGTTTATTCATACATACTAACAAAAAGTAGTATTTTGTAAGAAACAAATTTTATGAGAAAAAAAGCCAAAAACTTGTCTGGCAGATTTGACATTTCCACAATCTATGGATATTATTTGGTTATTAGCTAGAGCACAGATTTTTCAAGAGTTCATTTATGAATATAAATTCGACTCATTTGCATTAGTAAATATCATTTTCCTTGATGAATTATGTGCAATCAATAAGCATACCATTTGATTTATCAGCTTTATTTGTTAATCAAATAGCACATTTTTCATAATTATTCTTACTGCAAAATGTTTAAATGGCAGAGAGATGCAAATTTTTGACATCAACTACGAAAAGATTACATCTTTACAAGAAATAATTTGATATTGAAACTGGAAGCGTAGGTAATAAAAAAATACCCATTTCTTTTTAAATGAGCATTTTTGCCAATTATCTTTTCTGTGTATATTTTTCTTATGTATTCACATGTTTTAGATTAGGAAACTAGAACAAATTCATCTAATGTTAAATGATCGGATAATAAAATAAGTGTGTTTAACTGTGTAAATGTCATCAAATCTTCCATTTTTCATAGATGTATTTTTAAATGAAGAATGTGAATTTCTAAAGTTTGAAAACCTAGAAATAAACTAATATTTTCTTTCTGGCATGTTTTCTACATATTCTGCCAGCTGAAATGTAAAATTTTGTTTGCTTACATCTACATTAAATAGTAAGCAGATGTGCTCTTTTCTTAAGAAGGAAATGTTTGTTTTACTTCTTTATAATTTTTTGGAGAGTTCAATGCCAGTAAAGTAATACCAGTTATCATCAAAATCTTCATATATAAATATGATTGTAATTAATGTTCTCATTTGACTTTTATATGTCTGTTATAATTTGAAGAAGGATTTTAATACAATTAAGTCTTTTTACATACCTATTATATGTTGTAAATAAAACAAATGAGCCAAAAAAAAGTTTATTAAATAACTTGAGAAAATCAGTACTTGCTTAAAAATAGAATTTTTCTTGCATATTTGTCTTTTTTTTTTTTTTTTTTTGCAGGGTGCTAAAACAAGTCTTCAAGTTATGAGTTTTAGGTCCATTAATAGTTTTCTGTGGAATCAGATATTTTTTGATATATTGATTTTTTGATATTTGAAACTTGGGGAGTAATATAAATCAAGATAATTATAATAAGTGTGTAGTGTCAAGATTCATTTAACATGGTATTAAGATTTTAAAAAGTCTTATTTTGTTACTTGTAACTTTTGTCGGATATTAATCACACTTGTTAATTTAAGTTTCATTTTGTATTAGATATATTACTCCAGAAAAATTTCTTATTGAACCTGTTGGTGCCTTTGATGAACTTCTAATTATCGACAGAGCATCTAGAGAAATCAATCTTCAACGTAAGTTGGTAAAAAAAAATAAGCTTTTATTTATAAATTATTTTTTGTAATAGCCTTTATGATCAAACTTTTGCATGCATGCAATTACTATAAGCATTATTGTTTTAACTTTGGATACATTTTGAACCATTTAATAATATCTCTTCTTATTAGTTTAGTATTGTCTTTCTGGATATCGGCAATAAAGAATAAGTACATGATCGTCAGATTCAATCTCTCAGAGTGTAAAGTTGTTCAAATTTGAGATGTGTTTTGTTAGGATTGTAAAATGCAGTCTAGTCTAGTGGAATCTACTGATCATTTTACCTTATTATCCTCTTTTCAGTTGCTCATTTGTAAATTTTATTAGACTTAATAAAAAAATACTATCCTCTATCTCTTTATGTTCACAAAATTTTCTTTACCTTGCACACGTCACATAACTATTCTAGGAAGGTAATAGCTTCACACATTTTTAACTGCTGCTTCTGCCATTTAGTGGATGGAAATTGTTTTACCAAAAAGTAAATAAATCACAACATAGAACCAATTTCAGTATGAATGACTTTATTCTTCATGCAACTGTTAGCAGCCTTCCAGATGTGATAGTGGTTAGTGACACTGATTGCTATACCAAAAGACCTGGTTCAAATGCTGGAGAAAGCATGGATGGCTCTAAGTGTATAGTATATGTGCAGCAAGGGGAAATTCAAAATGCATGGCAAGCCAAAATCCTCGTGAAAGTTTAATAGTAGGGGAAGAGGGGTGAGGGAATCCCCCCCTGGGTGTTCTCTCTTTAAATTTCAAACTAGGGGCAGAAACTCTATAATTTTCTAGGTACAGCAATATTTCAATTGCATATGGTACACTACAGAGGACTAGCCTTGCTTCTACTTGTACCTATACTGTTAGCATTATATCTATAGATTTCACTAACCGTTGTGAATATTCTATTGTGAGATAAAATGCCTTTTTCTTGAAAGGTTACTGCATATACCTTAGCTGCACCTTGAAATGTGCTTAGCAGAATTTATGTAGCCGCAGTGTGTAGGAGTCAAAAACAACTTTTAAAGCTATATTAGCAACATCTGAAAAACACTAGAAATTGTATCTAAAAAATAAGTGTAGGTGAAAGGTGAGAAATAAGTAATTTTATTCAGTTTTATTTTTATTTTTACCTTTTTTGTTATTTTATTACATTTTCTTAGTTCTTTCTAAGCAGTACAATTTGTGCTTGATGATTTTCTTTGACTATGACTGCTATAATGCTAAAGCACCTTATAAAGTATTTACAGGGGCAAATAATAATCATTTGCAATTCTGTATATATAATTAAGCTAGCTGTAATCCAAGATAATAAGTTGTAACTTCCATGCAATTTTGTCTCATTAATATTCAATTTGGTACTGTTATGTTACCAGGACGGCTTCAGAAATGTATGAATGTATGCATGCATATATGTGCTTTATATGTATATATGTATACCCACACATACATTTATGCTTATATATAACATGTATACATGAACACATTCATCCATTTGTATATGCATACATACGTGCATACATTTCTGAATCCGGTCTTGATAACACAACAGTACCTTCAATTCTCTTTTTTTTTTTTTTTTTTTTTTTTTTTTTTTTTTTTGTTGTTGTTGTTGTTTTTTCAAAAAAAAATATTTTTCTCAGTGTTCTACTTTTAGTACTATTTTTTTTTTATACATTTAACTTTACTAGGATGATATATTTGTATACATTTAGGATTTAGTTACTTTTGAATGCTTAAATTTAATTTATTCTTAATTGTTTTTAAAAATGTATGTAGTATATCGGGAGTACAAATAAGTCTTCGTCACTAAATATTATTGGATATTAAAAATTGTGTATTTATTGTCAAAGAATGGTGCATTATGTTTTATTCAAAGTATTGTCCATAGCCAGCCACTACTTTTCCCATCTTTCTGGTGACATACGTATACCACATTGGAAGAACGCTTTATCTTTCGAGGCTGTCAATGAATAACCCAATTTTTGGTATCTTCGTATGATATGAAGCGCTGTTGAGACAGGCCATGCATCATCAATGAAAACAAGAGTAATCAGAAGGAACAATATCTTTAAATACAGCGAAATGATAAAAACTTTTGATTTTAGCGTTTCCGAATAAGTTTCTGCCAGAGCATGTGGATGAGCATTATGCATGAGAAGGATTCTGTCATGCCTGGAGTAGTAGTGGGAGTATTTTTCTTTGAGTGCTCAGATAAGTTTTATCAGTTATGTTTGGTAGAGAACCCCATTAGTTGTTTGAACAACTCATAATATACGACTCCAAGTTGATACCACCATATACACAACATGATTTTTTTCGTGAATATTCGGTGTTGTTGTCAATGTTGAAGCATGGCCAGGAGGCCCCATGATTTCTTTTTCTTTGGGTTATCATAATGGATACATTTTTAATCATCAGTGACTGTAAAAAACCTTTAGTTTATACCTGGCAAGCAGCCTTTCATGTGTAAAAAATTGGCATTAGATGTTTCTCAGCTTCAATTCATATCGAACCCAATTTCTTTGCTTTTGAATCATTTCCAACAATTTTAAATAATGTGACATTGCTTGTTGAGTCACTATTAATGTAAGTGGAAGTTCTGCTTGCATTTATCATGAATCTTCATCCAATAATGTTTCCAATTCTACGTCTTTGTACACTTTTTAACCTTGTGTTACGTTCTTTGACGTCAAATTCACCATTCTTGAACTTTTGATAGCACAACAATTTATCTCCCTTAAAGGTAGCTTCACCATATGCTTTTAAAAGCAATTGATGAGGTCTCAGCTGTGGATTTTTTCAAATTAAAGTAAATCAAAAGTTTCCTCCAAATGATGGCTCATTTGGCTAAAAACTCTATTTTCGCATGAAAAAATATATGATGCTGATACAAAATTGGTGGTATCTCAAGATTATGGTGTTAGCAGACATCCAATCGTCTAATAGGATATTTTACATCAGACAGTTTTAGCCATAATTTACTGATGGTACCATTTTTTGTCAAATAGTGGAGACTTATTTGTGCTTTCAATATTGTAAACTTTTGTAACTTAATAAGTGAGTAAACTTTCTATCTGATAGTTTTACTAACTAGTTGTGTAATTTATTCAGTGGTGTATTTCTCCTTATATCTGTGTTATTTTAGTACCATTCTAATGTTTTAATTTAGGTAACCAAGGACAAATTCCCCCTAGTGCTATTAGTCAGTCAATATGGGGCATTATGGGAACTATACATCTAATTGGAGGTAAATTTGAAAAAATATATATAAGAATTTTTCTCATTACAAATTGCATTAATCTGAGGAGTTTTAACATTTAAATTTCATTTTTGATTTTTAGGTCCTTATTTAATTGTAATTACCAAAAAATCTCTTGTTGGAAACATTTGTGGACAATCAGTATGGCAAATCACAGATACTGACGTTATACCATATGCCAAAAGTATGTTGCATTTGACTGAAGAACAAGTGAGTAATATTTTTCTTTTTTTGCCTGTATATTAAAAATGAAGCATAAATTAATGCTGGGAGCAGTTGAATTATTTAATTTGAGTTAAAAGAAAAAGAAAATAAGTGTAAAACTTAAATAAATTTTGAAGTGATTGCAAAGTAGAGCGAAGAATTTTTTAGGTTTGTCATAGGTGTTAAGATTTCGGCACAGTTCTCTATGCAATGGCTGGATTCTCAATAATATCAGTTAAATCTGCTATTGTCATTTTTCATCAACATTTAGATTTATTTCAAAGCCTTAAATCTTCTTTTTTAGCACCCTTATAACCTTGTTATTTATAACATAACAAAGCACAGAATGTACAGAATTAACAAGAGAGGAATCACCTCTACAGTGATTCACTTTTGATGAATATCCTTATCCAAAATCAGCGATATTCATTGAAAAGAACAAGCTGGGAATACTGGCAAACACAAACACTCCTGTGTTTTCAATGATTATTAATATCATACAACTTTGTGTTGGTTCTCAAAACAAAACACTATGCATTCACGCACAAAACTCAATTTGAAGTAAATCTCCGGCGACTACGACCAGAAATGTTTGGCTCTCATCCCAATAATCACACTATAATAAGTACGCTATTTCGTTACTTTATTAATTCCCATAATTAAATTACAATCACTCATTACTAACTCATGGCTGTGACCAGCCCTCATATACCGTCGATGGCAATTCTCAAAACTCGTCTGATCAAAACATTAGAAATGCACATGCGCAGATTACATTACAGGTGTGCAGGTGTGAACAGGTATACATATAAGTTCATGCACTACCCATTTTAAAGTTACATAATGGTACAATAAGCAGCTTGGAAGGAATTGCTAATACTACCAGAGAGGCATTTTCAGCCATATCAAATAGCAGTAACTATCATTCTACATTTCTTTCTGCTAAGCTGCTTTCTGAAAAACAACCCATTGATTTCAGCTCTCCCATTTCTGAGCTTTATAATAATAGAAATCTAACTGTACTTGAGGTAAAAAGAGCTTTTCACAGACAAGGAGATCATGCCCTGGTCTTGGCAGCATTAATTATTCTATGTTTAAACGTCTACCTTGTAAGTCATTGGAAGTCCTTTTCTTTCTTTATGGTCAACACTTGCCTGGTCTACTATGTCATCTTCGTGAGTTCTACAGGTTAAACTTGCCTCACCCCAGTTTCCCCATCAGTTTCGAATTCTTTTCCACATTATCCAGCCACCTAGTGGGTGATTTTCCTTCTTGTTGCTTCCCTTCTGTTTTGAGAAAGTTATTTTTTTTCATCATAATATGTATAAATATAGCCTAGCCATTTAATACAAAATGCCTTTACACTTTTGACAATATCAGGTTTATTATATTTCCTACAGATTTTATGGTTATATAATATTCTCCACAGCTCATTTTGCCTCACCAGTCAAAAAAGTCTTTCTTAGAATTTTTCTTTCAAATATCAGCAGTAGATCTTCCTCCGTCTTATTAAGTGTCCAGCATTCTCTTCCACACATTGCAACAAGTGTTCTCAAAGTCTTATATAAACTTATTTTGTTTTGTTTTTTTATACTGATTGATTTAGATTTAAGTCCATAAAAACATCTGTTGGCCATAGATATACTATTTTTAATTTAGATTTTATTGTCACTGCAGCTTGAAATCATTATACTCAGATATTTAAATTGCTTAACAGTGTTAAAAGTATAATTGTTGATCTTTAAAGGAGGCTAAGTGTATGATTTTATTTGTTACCATCATAAATTTTGTCTTATCCTCATTGATGGTTAGACCCATCTTCCTTGTTGCATATTCAAACAAGACAAATCCCTAGACAACAGCTATTTAAGATCAGCCTATGATATTAATGTCATTGGCAAAAGCTAGTAGCTGAATTGTTCTACGTACAGTAGTTCCACTTATGTTTAGTTAAGTCTCGCACGGCCTTTCATGTCAAGTTAAACAACAGCAAAGAAAGTAAGTCTCTTTGTAGTAGACCTTTTTTAGTACAAGAAGGCTCCGAGAAAAAGATAAAATTTTAATTCTGCATTTTACACTCTTTAGTGTCATCCTTGTGAGGCTGATCAGTTTTCTTGGAATGTTAAAGTACAGTATAGCTTCAAGTAATCTATTTAAGCTATCTGTCTATACACAGCTTTGAATTCAGTAAACAGGTGATAGGTGTTGTATTCCTTGTTATATTCCAATGTTGTTTCGAAAATTTGTCTGAGAGTTCATTTGATCAGTCATTTTGTTTATTGTCTGGAAACCACATTGGTAGTTTCCCAATAACTTTATAAGGTCTACTGTTGAGAGATGAATAATTATATCTCCCATTAATAAAATGGATTTAGAAAAAGGGTGGGCAACTGCTGAAATATTCTGCTTTTAGAATCTTGTGTGGAATTGTTCCCTTTTCTCCAACAGATGGCACTTGATTTCTTTCTCCATTGCAAAGTGCATTCTGGGATTTAGAGAACATTTAGTTTTTTGGACAATGCTATGAGACCAGCATATGATCTACTTTCTGTAATAATAAAAGTAATAATTAAAATTGTGTTGTTATTGAATTGTGCTCTAAGGCATTAGCATCTTTTCTTTCTTGCGCAAGAAGCTCGTACAACCAATCTGATTATAAAAATATGTGGAGCATATACAACCGCCATTACCATAAACTGTTATCCATAAAGTGTACATTAAGAGAAATAATTTTGTTAATGTATTTTTTTATATAGAGGAGGCCTATGACACAACATGGAGGTATAGCAGACTTTGCAACCTGTATAAATAGTGGCTTATGACGAAATCTGATTTTCATCAAACATTTCGTACGGATAGAAAGTTTCACATGAAGATCAGTTATGTACTGTCTAATGTGTCTAGTCAAGAAGAAAATGTTCCACAAGGCAGCATCCTAAGTGGTACTCTTTTTAATTTAAAAATTAATTTGATCTTAAAACAGCTTCCTCCAACACTCCATGAAATGCTTTATATTGAGGACCTACAAGTTAGTTGTCAGGGTGCAGACCTGAGATACATCAAGAGACAACTGCAAATGTCTCTGAATAGAATAATTAAACAGTCACAGCAGAATGGTTTCAGGTTTTCTATCCAAAGATTGTGCTTTCATTTCTGTCACAATAGATTCCTCATCTTAATCCTGAATTTTATGTGGGAGATGTACTGATTCCTGTAGGAAAGAAAGTAAAATTCCTTTGTGTCCTTTATGTGTTCTTCAATCATAAGCTTACTTTCCTTTCCCATGTTATCTCTTTAAAAATTATAGAATATTCTAGAAGTGTTGTCAAATACCTTCTCAGTAACCGACCATTGCTCAATGCTTCTCATTTGCAGAACCCATGTTTACTCAAAACTTGACTACAGATCAGTTATTTATAGGTTAGCAAGGCCTTCTGTGGTGCAAAACTTGATCCTGTACATCAGCAAGCTCTCCATATGCATTGAAGCTGTTAGATTATCACCAGTGGAAATGCTCTTGTTTGTAACAGTCACATACATCGTATATATCATCATTTGGCCTAAGAGTGGACACCATATTAGAACAGATCAATATGTCTTTTTATCCATACACAACTGGGAAACCCTTTGAAAATTCCATTTTGGGAGAACCAAAAAATTCAGTTCTTGATATGTTTCAACATTGGAATAAATCTGACACTAGTGATATTATTTACAGACAGACCTTTTACAGAGAACAAACATAAATACAGAAGTTATATGCATCTCTGCACAGGTGGATCAAAATCCAAGATCATGTTCATGCAGTAGTGGAAAAAACAGCTGATGTATTTTGATTTTGCCCAGCTTGCTGGGTTTTTACCTCTGAACTTACTGCAGTCTATCAAGCTTTAATTTAGCTCTCATAACAATTTGCAGAAACTTCATTTTCTACGTAGATTCTTTGAGCGTATTAACATCATTGAAAGATCTTACTTATAACTTGCATCCCATAAGTATTAGTATTCTGAAGTTCAGTCAGATTAAAAAAAAAAATATTATCAGATTCTCTGTTACTGGATGCTGGCATAAAAGGGAATGAACTAGAGAATATTACAACTAAATCTGCTTCTACAATCTCCAGCCTTTTGATCTTGCTCGTAGATATCGGGGCATTGAGCTAATGTAAAATTCTTAATAAATGGCAGATGCATTGGGATCATCAAGCAAATAATAAGCTAAGAAGTCAAACTCACTACAGAGTGCAGGTCATCTATCCTAGATATAAGGGAAATTCTCTTATTTTGTTTGAGAATTGGCCAGTGTTGACTGACTCATGAGTATCTACTGAAAGGCAACAGATTTATGTCATGTAAATTGCAATGGTATTTTACTGGAATGTCAGTGTTTTAAATATTTTTTGCTTAAAGCAACTTTATTGTTTCAATCTGGATTCAGAAAACTTAATAGGAAGGCAACCTCATTATAAATTATTCCAGCTTTTAAAAGGTACTGGCTAACCATAAATTATAATCTGTTTTATTATCAATTTTATCAAAGCTAAAACTGCACTGTAGTTGCACACATGCAATATTTTAACATACACTTTAAATCTGTGTTGTTTATTTAGTTGCTCTTATTTCATGATTTTACTTACCATAGGCGGTTTTTGTTTCAGACAGTTCTGTCAGTGTTTCAGGCTTATTTTTCTGATCTGTGATATAGTCTGCGGTGTGTGCAGTGAGGATTGCTTTCACTTTTGATTAGTTTCTATTTTACATGTCATTTTATAGATTATTTTACCATTTTGTTCCTAAATCTCTATTTCTTCTTTGATTACTGATTCCTGGCATTAGTTGACTGTGTTTTACTTTAACTGTTGGTTTTTGACACATATAACCTTGCTAGGTCCTTGTTCCAGAAACTACAATACAAACAAAGTGTGATTTTGCTGAATTCTGAAGTCTTTCAGTGTTTTGAAGAATCCAAAACAGTTGTAGATCAAAAATGAAAAAAGTTGATTACTTTCCATGCTGATTTATGGAAAATTCATTGGAGTTACATAAAACCAAAGTGAAGATATTATAAATGATTTATGACATCATGTTTATCCATTATTGTCATTAAGTTGCACTATTTGACAAGAATTTTTGTTTTTCAAAATGTTTGACAAGACAATACATAAATACCTTATTGTTATGTCAAGTAATGGTACTTTTGTATAAACATAACTACCTTGGTGTAATTTGGCAGTTTTTCATCAACAAAAAGTTACTTATTAGGTTGATGATTTTTACGACTTTCTTTAAAAAAGATTGCTGACTTATCAATATTTATCATAAAATGCACTTTTGCAATTTAAAATATGAATTTTAATTATTAAGTAATGATTATATACATTAAAAATTAAACATTTAAATTTTTCTTGAAAGCCTTCCATATTTTTTTTTTCCTGTTTTTCCCATTTATACATTGATCTGTTTTCACTCAAAAGACATCAGAATTGCAGAAACTCAGCATTGTGCACAACCTGTCTACAAAATTCATTCATCATTATTCCTTTTAGCAATTTGTGGCAGAATACTATATTCCTGCAGTTTTTTCATTGCCATTGTTGGCAGATTCCACAAGCATATATTTTAAAATTGAGTTTGAGGCAAAAAATACCATAACTTGTCTGTAAAAACTTGGAATGCAATAAGAAAAGTGCATGCAAAAATGGGGACACATTTGACTGAAGGATTGTTACGATTGAAAGAGCTGCCACATTCTGAAAAATTGTTGACTAAGGTAATTGCATTAATACATAAACACCAAAACAGTTTTAAATAACCAAATAATTTTTTATTTGTAATTTCTTGTTATTTATATGACTAATTTGCTCATGGGGTTTATTAACAAAACTGAATTCGTAGACAGTAAAGGGAGAAATAAAGTTTGTATTTATGATATTTATATATATTGTAGACACTGATAACAATCTGCTTCAAAGTTGTCAAATAAATCAGACTTTTTATATTTAAAAATTTTCCAGGTTAGGTTTTGATGGTAAAACGCTTTACTTTTCATGATCATGTAAAATTTAATATGTAGTATGAGGTGTTGAGAATATGTTCAATAACATAATAACAACAATTGTTGATATCAGTGAAACACAAATTCCAATACTTCAAGGTGATCTATGTATATTATAAGAGAATTTTATTTTGTGAACCAGAGTGTGTAATATGAATATAAATATGTATTTTTTATTTTATGTGTGTTATGCACTTATATTCAATTATATTTTTGAATTTAAGCATATATCTGTGCCTTTGATAATTGAGTTGAAAATGATAAATCCAAGGTGCTTGTCATGGTATTTTATGTTATTTATAATTGTAAATATATGTATTAATAGTGCAAGAAAGCAAATATTTTCTTACTTTTGCTGAAATGTAATCTATCATATATTTTTTAATTGTAGACACATTATAACAAGATATATCTGTCTATGGTGCAGTCTGTCCTAAGAACACCATACTTTTATTTCTCGTATACATATGATATAAGCCATACATTACAACGACTTCACAACACAAGCCCTGATTTTGTTCAAATGCCTTTGTTTCAGAGAGTAAGTTTTTTCTTAATATGTTTAGTTGTCACTGAAAAGTTTAATATTGTGTGTTATCTGTATAATTGACTTAATAATGAACTTTTAAGATTGTAAATTTTGATATAAACTGTTAAAGCTGAAATGGAAGTTGCTTGAAACATTTCATTTTAAATCATTAGTTTGTTTTTTAATGATTGGAATAATTAAATTATAAAAGAATAAAATAAAATGTTAGATGCAACTGTGTGATGTAAAGTGACAGTTGCACAGTGTGTCTATAGGTTTTTATGATTAAGTTTGTATAAAATCAAAAATTGACAAAAACAATATTTCTTAGCTTTGAATGTATAATTCTTGCAAGTCTTTACAGTACTTGGCATGTTCATACGGCTGCTTGATTCCTCTTCGGTACTGTTTTTAGATGACTCTCTGGATGCAGTTCTCTAGGTCTCCTCAGTGCTAATAAAATAACAATATTTGATGCTATGTTTTAGGAAAAAGAAAAAAATCTACAGGCGACAAATCTGGTGAATAAGAGGGGTGTTTGTGAATTATGACACTACCATTTACTAGAAACTTCTTGATTAGAGTGGCATATTATGTAGCAGAAGTGTTATCACTGCTCACTTTCAAATCGTAGAGGCCGTTAATAAAAAAATTTCTAAGTTTTACAAAATATGAAATAAAAATAACATGGCCAAACATTAAACATATTATTTATATAGTATCATGTTCTGAAATTGATAAAAGCACGCAATCGCATGTGACATCACTGTATGCTGAAAATTGTTTGTTAATGTCAGCGTTTTAAATAAACAGCTGCTGTTGGCAACTTTTTTGTTTCAGGTTAGTATAATTGACACAATAGATTATTGCCACATTAATTTTTTATCAATATTGAGAAAATGTTATGTTACATTAAATTTAAATCATGATGTCCTATGTATTAACCCGAAGTATCAAAAGTTTTTGTTTCCTGGTTTGGCAATACAAAAATTATTTCCAATTGGCTGTTTCTTGAAAAGAATGAACTAATTCTTTCATATTGAAATGTTTTCATATATTTGCTTTTCAGATGTACATAGAACATACAAATTTTGCTTTGGCTGCAGCCTACTCATCTAGTGGGCTTGTATTTATATTTCAAGTATAGTTTGGCAGGTTCATTGAAGTTTGTTTAAAAAATATTAGTATTAAGTCTTCATAGATGCACTGTATATTTGCTAGGTTATGTACAGTGCAATTTGTATCAATATGTTCTAATAAATGCTTGAACCTAAGGCTGCATTAAAAGATTCAAAAATATTATACTAATCTGCAGCTGACAGTAACACTGCTGATATTTACCAGAGCATGGCATGGAAGAGAATCTCATTATTTAGTTCTAGATCAGCTAATTATAACTTGTTGCTTTTCAACTGGGCTAACAAGTGGCGGAGTTTCGAAAAAATAGTCAGTTTGCTAATGTATCCTGGACCTGATTAGATTAATGCATAATATATTTTGTGTGACTATTGCATCACATACTATAAGCATTAGATAGTATTTCACTGAAAAGGTAACATGATATGCTGATTTTCTTTGAATGTAATGAGAATTATAGCATATGTGTGATAATTTATGTAAATTATTGTAGTGTTTGATTTATGGAATAAAAGGACAGCTGGATAAAAGAAGAAATCTTAGTTTATTAATGTAATATGCTGATAATTATTTATATAATATAGCAGGGATGGCCAAACTTCAAGATAATGGGAGCCGCATGGCAGATTTTATGAACATTCAAGAGCCACGAGTCCAAAATTATATCCTTTAAAAAAATAATGAGACAGGCTTTGAAGATAAAGAAACTTTTGAAGTAAATTAATTAGCTTAGTTAATTGAAGTAAACTAGCTTAATTAATTTAGTTAAATTAACTTTTAATTAAATTAATTAATAGAACGGTAATACTAAGGGGTGAAAAATTTTAGATATGCCGGGCAGCAAAATACCTCTAACCTAATATGATATTTACCGGCAACTGTAACCTAGTGCAGCAAAATGCCTCTAACCTAGTGCGAGGTAGAAAAAAAAGGTCATCAAACAAGAAATTGAAAAATACAATAAAATATCACAAGGTAAAGAGATTTCACCAATGTCAATATCAATATGCCGATTTTGACTAAAACTTTGAAGAAGAGGGACGTTCGTGTTCTATTGATTCCTCATTTCTTGGTGCTACGTTATTGATATGAAGATTTGATAATTAAGGTCAAAAATGTTTGTCTGGAATAACAGTATATGGGAATTAAACATTTTGACTAAAATTTAAATCATCGTCAAACCAGTGATTCTTCCCAAGACTCCAAATATTTCAGCTGTGATATATATTTCAGCTGTGATATATATTTCAGCTCTAAATATTCTACTCCAAATGTAATGATAAAACCATTGGTGAAATAAATTATGATCTCTGCCTAGGATGACCAAGGAATTATTACAAGAGATAGAGCTTCATGTAGGAAAAGTGTTTATTAAGCATATTATTGTGAATAGTTGCAAAATCAATTGCATAAAAGTGCCTGACTTACTGAGCGATAGGAAATTAATTTTGAAGGAGTTCTGGTGAGATAATCAAGTAAGAATAAATAAAAGTAAGAATAAATAACCAAATAAAAGGTTGAAGGTTCACTCCACCCAAAAAAAAAAAAAATTTCGTAAAATTCTTCCACAGATTAAAAGAGCTCTATGTACATTGCAAGGCAAAACAGGTTTATTCAGCAGTTACTCACATCATTCAAGGACTGAATAAAAGTAGCACCTTGCAACAAATAGCAAATCTTCCAGGTGGATCACATCTTCTCTGAACAATGTGATCACAAAGAATGTAAGAAGATAAGGCCTGAAGTAAAATTAACTTGACAGAAAAAACACTAGGGAGAATAATTAAATAAAAAGATTAGCATTGCATTTTAGATAAACTTCATATTAGTGCATTCCAATGACAATTACCTGTTCAAAAAGGTAACATAACCGGAAGAGTAATTACCAGAAATGGAATTATTTGTAATTTTACGTATTTGTTGCTCTGACAAAAGGCCAGTAGTGGAGAGTTTGAAATCTATCAAATTTTTACATATATAATATCAGAAACTAAATTAGCCTTTAATGAAGAAACCTGACACTGCATGATTTCTATTTCAAATTCCATCTGTATTAAAAAATTAAACTATATTTATTCAAAACCAGTTGCATTTCAGATGGCAAAGGATTGCAAGTAGCTCGAGAGCTGCAGTTAAGATGTTGGAAAGCTGCTGTTTGGCAATGTGTGTGATATAGGCATAATTGCCAACTTAGAAATCTTATCTACAGGATACTTGTCATCAATTGCTGGCTATCAGAATCATAACTGTGGCTCTGAGTGTTAGCTTTAGAATTTAATGCACATTAGTTTATTTCCTTTATGTAATTTATTATTTCTGTATAAAAATCATTTTTAATTCTGAATTTTATGTGATTTAATATGTAGATCTGCTTTTAATTTATGTAGTTGTGGTAATATGTTAATTTTTAGGCCGATCAGAGGTTTATTTGGAATGCTCACATAATGCGTGATTTTCTTGCTCAACAAGAAGTATGTAACTTTTAATTAAATGTATATAAAATTTTTAACATTTGCTTTTTTGCTTCTGTACTTTTATAAGTATTCTATTTTATATTGTTTAAAAGCTAATTTGGAGTTTCTTTCTTTTGTCACAAATCTATTAATTTATGGAGATGTATGTATCAAAAGTGTATTTTCAATGGCTGAAAATAGTCTTTTCATCAGTATAAATTTAATTTTTTTAAATGTGAGTTTCTTGCTTAAAAAATTCTCAACTCAGTTTTATAAAGTTCTTATAAATTACTGTTCTTGTAAGTATGTTTGAAGGGGAAAAAATCTAAAACATTAGAAGAAAGAATTTAGCTGGCCAGCATTTTGTATAAAAATATTTGTAATATGGTGTGAATTTTGTATTCAAGTTGTGCTATCATTAGAAAAAATGTCAGAAATAGGTAGTTCATCTGATAAAGTCTGATTTTATGTTTTGAACATCTTTAAATATAGTTCAAAGCGAGTCATTTCAGAGTTTTTTGCAGAGAAAGTTAAGTGAATGATAAGTGATAAAAATAGGAATGACTAAATTTTTTTATACCTTTTTAAAAATTATAGTCACATAGAATTTGAATGCATTTAACTATTTATTTGTGTTTATTTCTAACATGTTTATTCATAATAACCCAAAATGTGCCTTTGCATTGTGAATTTTTTTCCTCCCTTAGTTGCAAAATTATTGGCTCCCTGTTATACATGGATGTATCCTTACATTTTTAAAATTATTTTATAATGTAAAAATATCTTTGGATTTTTTATTTAGTATTCTCTTAAAGTTAAATTCAATATATTTTGTATGTGTATGTCATTCACACCTATATCTTAATAGCTATTAAAAAAATCAATTTTATTCATTATTTTCAATGATGTAATTTATTTCTTACAATCATGTTATTTTCTAATATATTTTCTTTGACACTTGTTATGGTTATTCAAAATTGTTTTGAGGTATTTAAATTCTTTTAAATAGAATAATGTACATGCTGTTATTCTTTAAAATAATGAACCATTACTAATTTCACTTGGTTAATAGTTTAAATTTTTACTTGTTGATTTAAAATAGGAGCAAATGTGAGTGCTATGTTTTCCATTATTACTTTTTCCTGCAAGACATTTGCTTGAATTTGAAGCTAACAGAAAGTAATGTAAAATTTTAACATTTAATTTATTTCTGTGTTACTAATCAGGGGGTACATATTTTGCATAAGACATATTGTTTATAAGAAGCATATCTTGTACATATCTATACAGTGCAAAGTCCAAGATCTGGACGTCCAATATCCAGAGTGGTCTAAAATTCATAACTCAAACCCACCAACAACTTTTTCTAATGCTTTATGCATGCGCATTTGATTCTCTCCCCCCCCTCCATAAATAAAACATTCGGAGAGTCCTGATTCTTACTTTTCCCTTTGGCACTAAATAAATGCCTCATTATTGAAGAAACAGTAATTTATCATAAATTTGTGTGATCAATATTTTGGCTCCGTAGCTGCGTATCTGCTTGGACACTCAAACCGAATATTCTAGACTGAAACATCGTTGATTTTATACCTACTAATATTTATGTTCATGATGCGAACCTCTTATTTATCACATTTTGCTTTCATCGCCACATGTTTATGAACAAATGACAACTTGAGTAATGATTCATGCAGTGATGCCCAAACAATTTTTTTTTATATTAGTAATTTAATAACAAAGAGTATGTAACTTTTTATGTTGACATTACGCTTGGCAATGATTACAGATTTAAATTAAACTCATTAAGAAATATTGATGATGAAAAATTTAACAAAAATTTTGTTCCATATGCGAGATATAGATTTTGTTAATGATACTTACAGGCTGAAAGATAAGATTACATTTAGTACTATTTGAATTAAGAATAACTGATTTATTTATTGCTTAAATCCAGAACCAGCGCCAGAGCTCGTATGGCCGCACTGGGTAGCAGAATTTATGGAAGACAAGATTTTTAGAATTTAGAGAACTGCACAACAAAATTAAGGGATGAAAATATTTTTGGAATTTAGGGAAAGTACTGGAATCTAAAATTTAGGGACGGCAAAAATTTGAAACTTAGGGTAGCACTTGGTAGCAGAATTTAGGACCCACAGAGACTACATCAGGCGGTAAGATATCTATCGCCGTCCCTCGATAAGCCTTAAGTATATGTGGGAATTAATTTACTTAGGACTCGGATAAGCCTTAAGCATGTGTAAGAAATAGATGTAAGTATAAGCAATAACTAAACTAATACAAACAGGCTCAGTTGTCTCAGTGCACAATAAAAGCAAGGCAAAATTTAGCAGAACAGTTTTTCTTTCATCTCCAATAATGTATAATGGACGCTTTTAAGCTAGGCTAAAATTATACTTTACTGATTCCAAGGAATGTCAGTCAATATAGCAGATTACGCTATTCCTTAACTTTCTGATTTGATCCAGCTTAATTATGTTTTGCAAGCAGTTTTTATTACAGCAATTTTATAAAAATTGAAGTTTCAACTTTTGATTATGTCAAAAAGAATTTCTAATTATGGAGCTGCAACAGGATCAACAGAGTGAAAGCATATTTTCATGTCTGTTAAACAAAAAGTGGAATTTCTGTAAAAAATGGATAAAGGTATATTTGTCTCAAAATTATGCGAGGTGTATGGCATTAGAAAGTCAACTGTATAAGACATAAGAAAACAGAAAAGGAACTTATTGAGGATTCTGACACCTTACTCGCAATGAATAACAGAAAAATTATTCATTATGCTAAAAGTGAAAATCATGACAAAGTGATAACTGAATGGGTCCGACAGCACCGCAGCCAGGGCATGTCATTGACGGGTCAAATGCTAATGGCTCATTCTAAAATAGTTCACTAAGAAATGAACTTAAAAACCGAGTGCACGTATTCGACAGGTTGGTGAACCAAATTTAAAAATGTCCATGATATAAGGCAGTTAAGAATTTCAGGTGAAAAGCTTCAACTAATGAACTATTTGCAGATGAATTCATTTAACTCATTAAAAGTTATCTCCAGAACAAATTTATAGAGCTGATGAAACTGGTCTTTTCTGGCAATATGTACCGCAAAATACCTAGTCAATGTCTGCAGGAAAGGCTCTAACTCGTGCCAAAGATTCCAAAGTGACACTAACAATTTTAGCATGCAAATGCTGCAGGAACGCACAAGTGTAAACTTTTCATAATCGGAAAAAATACACTACCTCAGACATTTAAAGGAGTAAAGAGTTTTCTGTTATATGTCATGAAAATAAAAGTACACAAAAGACACAAGTGTTAATGAATAGTAGGTTTGAAAATCATTTCGTACCCGAGGCTTGGCAGAATTTGGTTGGTTTACCTGATGATGCAAAAATTGTCCTGGCTGTAGACGACTGTTGGCTCATACTTCACTTAAAATTTTAGTGAAAGATAACATATCCGTATTATTCTTTCCTCCAAATTGTATGTCCATCATTCAGTCTATAGATATCTATCGGAATAGTGTGCACACTGAAAATGCAAATATAAAGTAGAATTTTTAAAATCCATGTTAAATTTCTTGAATAATGGCAAGACTATTCAAGAATTTTATTAATACTTTAGTGTAAAATCTGTGGAGCCTTGCAATATCATGGGGGGGGAGGTGTCTCCAGATACTTTAAAAAACTGCTTGGCATATTTCATGGTGAGGCTAATGAAGCTCATAGCCGTGAATGTGAAAGTTTTCGGATATTGCGAACCAAAGATTAAATTTTCCACTTAATGGTTTTTTTAAAGAAATGTGGATTAGCGGTAATAAATGAAGAGGGTATAACAGAAGTTTTTCATTGCTATGACAATGCCTAAATTTTCAATAAATTAATGGATGGCAAAATCTGTAGTATGGTTCTAGATCCAGAAAATACCGCTACAGATAGGGAAGAAAGTGACAAAAAAGTTATTGAAGATGAAAAAACATCAACTGACAAGTTAGTCGGAATTCTCGACACAGCAATTAAGTCTTAAGCAATGGAACATTGTAAATGAATAAGAAATTACATCTGTCTACAGAATTAACATGTTGACTGCCACAGCAATTTTCAGAAATCTGGCCTAAAATGACAATTTGATTTAATTGCATTATATTATTAAAAACTCTAATTTTAGTGCATAGTTTTCATCAAAAAGCATAATTTTTTTTTTTAAGGTCTTATGAATTAGTTCGTAGTTGGCTTCTGTAATCGAAATCTCTTTGTGGAAGCCAACTACAAGTTAATTCGCATGAAGACACCTGTCACAATGGAAATTTCTATGAAACCGAATGTAATTCGCGATTACAATAATGAATTGTCTGGCATTGACCGATCAGATCAAATGCTTTCATATTACTCATCTCTAAGAAAGACTATTAGATGGCCCAAAAAGGTTTCGCTACATATTATAGATATATATATATATACACAATGCTCACAAAATTTTTCAAAAAGTAACTTCTAAAATAAAACTGATCAGAGAAGAATTCGTCGTTGTATTGATTGGAGAAGAGATTCAACCGGTTTCGAAAAAAATTAGATTGCAAGAGCTCCATTGTTTAGAGAGTCTACCACCTACTGAAAAAATACAGTATCTGACAAAGCCATGTCGTATATGTACCCAAGCAAAAAAACTCAGAGAAACGTATTATTTCTTTCCAGCTTGTAAAGAGAAGCTAGCTCTTTGTGTGGAAGATTGTTTTAAGAAGTTCCACAAACAATAAAATATTATATTATTTCTTGAATTTGAATTAATTTTTATACTTATATTTTTTGTTCATTTTTTAATAAATTTTCTGTTCATGCAAGCCAGCATTGATTTTTTATTCTTTTCCCAGAAGCCATCTATCAATATTAGCATGTATATATTCAGAGTTTAATCATAGCTGAACAAAAATGGCAAGTAAACACAGTATGAGATAACTCGTAGTTGGCATCCTAGAAAAGAACGCAATCTACGAGTTATCTTGTAGTTGGCAGTCAACGTGTTAGAGAAAATATTAGCACAAAAAAAGCAACTTAAACAACTTACATTGAAAGAAATGTTTAATAAAATAAACAAATAAATATTAAGGGTTCTTTTTTTTTTACATTTTGTTACCCTTTACATCATAAATGCTTCATTATTTCATAAATCATGATTTCATGTTTTTAATTTTAGAATTTGTACATGCAATCTTTCAAGTTTTAAACTGATGATCTAATATCCAGAAAAATCCCAAATCCAGAATCGCCGAACTCCCAACGAGTCCGGATCTCGGACTTTGTACTGTATTTATATTTTTGAAAGATCCCTCTCAGGGTTGATCTTTGTTCGTTATAAGAAGCATGATAACTAATTTTACTAGACTGTCCCATTTATTGCAATCAATAAAGTGTGCATAAGCAGCAGTGACAAATAATAGCATTCTTGAATCATTAAGTCAGCGGTATCATGATATCTAGATCAGTACTTCATAAGGCATATATGTTTGTAATTATGTAATGTCTGCAGTTTCTTTGCTCTTTTATCATTTTAACATGCATCTCAAATTCTGTAACAGATGTTAGAGATGCTTCCCAAGCATACAGGAGTGAAGTAATGAGTTAACAAAAATGTTTTAAAGAGCACTCATGCTTCAGATGATGCAGTATGTCATTAAAATATGGCAAGAATCGGCATCCTTCTACAAGTTTAATATAATGTCTTGCATATTAAGACTATTGGATCATTATTAGGGAAATTGTTGACTCTGTCAGTGTGTCATTTGGAAACAATGCTAAGATACACTTTGAACATGGATAGTATCACTCTTAAATGATCTAAAATGATAGCAAAGTTCCAGACTTGAATGCAGAAAGAGCATCAAGTCAGTGAGATCTCTATTAAAGATCTAGAATAATCCAGCCTTCATACTGCAAATCATAATTAATGGAAGAATTGGATGCTTAGCTGTGGCCTGAATTCAGACAACATTCACAGTGATGGAAGATACTGAAGACTGAAGAAAACAAGAAGGTCAGGCATACATTTAAAAGCATGTCTTATAATTATTTATTTATTCTTTAACAGTAATATGGTTGCATTCAGGGGCATAGCTAGAGAGGGGCAGGGGGAACATCTGTTTCCGGGCGCAACATACGGGGGCCATTGAAGTGATGTTGTGAGTAATTAAAATGAAATATTTTCCATTCTTGGCAAACAAGAGGGGTGCAAGATCTTCAATTATCCCCAGACGCTGAAAACCCTAGCTACAGCTCTGGTTGTAGATCATAAATTTCTTGATATGTGTAGTGTAAAAAACTGGATCAGAATATTAATGCAGTATTTTCTAATACAGTACAAAGTGTGAGATCCAGATTTATCAGAACTTCAGCGATTCCGGATTTGGAATTTTGGGGGATATTAGATCATTAGTCTAAATCTAGTAAGATGACATGTAGAAATTATTAAATTAAAAATATGAATTAGTGTTTTATGAAATCAAGTCATCTGAAAACCATGTCAAGAATTCCCATGAAAATGTGAATCAAAATATTTTCATTCTCAGCAACCTCTCTGCCACTTTCTTCAGTATTGGTAGTGATATTTTCTGGATCCAGAACCATATTATAAATTTTGCCATCCATTAGCTGATTAATGATTGATGCACTGTTTTCATAGTGAAAAACTTCCATTATATTATCGTCATCTATTATGATTTTTCCATATTTCTTCACAAACTCCATTCATTGGAAAATTTCACTCTTTTTTGCCATACTTGAAAATCTTTAGATTTTCAGTTATTATTATAAAGCAGAGAAACAGGGTTGTATACATGTTACACATGTAGAAAACACTCACACAGCCATCCCATTTGCAGAGACTTGAACCTGACCAAACTATCAGTATTTAGCAACTATACCATTCATCCACTGGTGGGTGGTGCTAAGTCTGGATGTTCAAGTTCCACTTCCATAGCCACATTAGCTTATATTTCGATAAGATCTTCTTTTAGAAAATCATTGTTGTCCATTGAATTTGGGTCAAACAAAAATGGATTGAGTATCCGTCTATTGATTTTGCTTACATTTCTCATGGAAAAGTATCCATCAAATGATGCACTCAGTTGCTGGCGATGTTTTATAATTTCTATGATAATTATTATTTTTTCATTTTCCAAAATGGCTGAATCCAGCAAAGGAAAGTTTGCTGAATTCCCATGTTCAACACGATGTCTCCAAAGTTTTAATTTTTTAATATGTGTTATTATGTTCTTACCAAATCCTTGCATTGAAGTGCTTACTTCATTCATGTGGTTAAATATATCTGCTAGGTAGGCCAGCAGATACAATGCGTCTGTTTCCAGAAGCTTTCACTAAATCACTATTTTGGTTAATAAGAAATTGTATAATTTTTTTGTGCAATGTTCAGCATGCTGCCCTTGGAGAGCTACCGTTTTCCTTATGATAAAGAAGCACACTGTGGATAGCACTAATTTCTTTGCATGAAAAATATGTCGTGCTCATCCTCAGATGTAATTAGCTACATTCACTGCTGTAGTTAGATATTATTTCAAATTTTCTGATTAAGTTTTCGATGCAAGTGCATGACAGTGCAACATACAGTGTGATATTGTAACTTGTGATATTTCTCTCTCCATTTATAAAATAAATTCGGAATTTTTACCCAACATTGCAGGGGGCACCATCAGTGCAAATTGAGTCTATAATACTGTTGTATATTTAATGTAATTTAAAACAAAAAAAATTTTTTTAATGTGATTAACAACATCAGGGCCTTTTTTCATTGAATCAAATGTTTCTCAAAAGAGAAAATCTTCTAGCATTTCATTTTCTTTAATGTATCATGAGTATAACTGACTGCAGTTCTCAATATCAGTTGACTGTCCAGTTGAAATGCTTATTTTGTAAAGCTGGCTTTGGTAACTTCTGCTATTTGCTGAATATCAGCACTGAGATCTTCAATACCCAATCGAATCAATCATTTGTTAGCAGACTCTGTTCAGTTTTCTTTTGTGCTTCAGAACCAAACAAAATTTGTGCAGTTTCAAGTGCACAAGGTTTTACTAGTTTTTCAGCTACTGTGTGGCTTTTTTTTTTTTTTTCTTAGCACACACACATACACTACTTGCTAAGAAGCTTTTCAACTGCTGCAACATTAAATTGTGTATTAGAACCACTAGCATCAAATTGTGCTTTCTTAGATTTCAAGATGTTAAGACTATATCCTGCAGATTCATCACTATGCGGATTATTGAAAAGTTCTTACAACTTTGAGGTTTTAAGATTGAAGTTGGAAAATATTTTGCTGCATAAAATACATTGTAGTTTATTGTGTACCATCTTTTTCTTTTGTACAAGTGAATACATAAGCGACATAATCATCTTTCCATTGACACTCTTCAACATAATGACGGTTATTACAGTTTAAAAAAAAAAAATTGATATAAATTTTTATCCATGGGTAAATTTATTTAATTTCAATAAATCCTACCCAACATTAATTAATTAAAGTAAATATTGTAACAAACCTTATTTACATTCTTGTTCAAGGTATGCGAACACATCTCAAGTAATTTCTGTACAGCACCTGACATGTGCATGTCAGTACATGCAGTTAATGTAACTACATGCAGTAATGCAGTTAATGTAACTCATTATTGTAATTTCTCATTTGAATGTACTTGTTGGAGTTTTTAATTAAATCCATGAATTTTTTTACCTTCACCTTAAAATGCTTTTATTATCCTCTTAACTAGCCATTTAAAACAAGGCAAATTATCATCAATTAAATTAATGCCTCCAATATTTATATTGTTTTTAGTACTTGCCATTTAGATCATTATTGTAAATGACTTAAATAATTGGAACTTCATTTTTTTCAAATAGTTTGTATCAGTTTTGTGATCTTCTGCCATAATTTCAACCTATTAGCATTAATATTTGTGATATGTGACTCATATTATGTTGATTAGTCTGCTAATCAAAAAATGCTCTGCAGTTAAGACTTCTAAATCATCAGTGTCCGAAGTGTTAGTGGTCAAGAATTTAGAATTATTTCAAATCATGTCATAAATGTTAAAAAGTTTTCAAAAATCAATTTTGTTTGATGACATGTTTCAAATGGTACTTAAAAGATTTAACTCTAGCATCCCAAAAGCCTCCAAAATTGGGAGCTGTAAAGAGGAATTTCCATTTGTTATTGTGTAACCATAACTTCTGCATGTGTATCTTGGGTTGTATTATTAATGGACCCTAAAATTCTAAAGGATCGTAAATATATACAAAAATAGATAGTACATCTCTTTTTGTGTGTGACATGTTTATACCTACCTTTACTTCGAATCAAAAACTGTATTTCATAGGTTTTCATAAAATTCCTCAAACTTTGATTTCATCCAAATCTGAAAAGTTAGAATTCTCAGTGCATAGTGAAAGGCCAGAATCACTTTCATATCGTATGTGCAATTTCATCCACCTCTCCAATTAGTTGACTTTGCATTATTTTGCCATCTTGTAAAGTTTAAATTCAAGTGCCAGTTTCATATAGATTAATCATCCGTATAGATCTGGCACAAAAGTGAGACCTTTTGTATACTACTCACTCTTTAAAATTAAATGCTGTCATTTGATCAGTGACAGTTTCTCATAATTCTTTGATAACAAGCATAAAATCTTCCTTTTTAGCATTCTGAAACATATTTGTGATTGATTTAATTAAGATATGAACGTTAAACTAGACCTGCCTCACTGTCTAGTATTCGCTTGAATGATATATCTGGTGACAAACTGCTTGACTTCTATGAAGCAATCACGCTCTTTCTAAATATTTTAATCATAGATTGCTAGTTCAATTGCAGTTCGACAGATCTGATAGTTAGCCCAGTTTCTCAGAATAATCACTAGTGAATTGTATTAAGCTTTTATTTTACACAACTTGAAATCTCAATGCACATTTTAAAAAAAATGGCAACAGAACCTTACAAAACTGAAACCTCATACTATATTTTTATAGCAAAATATTCTTTGCAGATCTGATTCACTATGGGTGATGTACATATAGTTTTAAATGTGCAGGCACCAACAGTATATAATATGTGTAAGATATAAAATGTGATGCAAATGGCACAGTGCAGAGTCTTAGAAGGGAGATGTGTTTAAAGTAAAACCAGGCATTAAGAGGGCTATTGCCGGTTGTGTTAGTTATTTGTAAATAATTAAGTAGTTATAATTAAGCAGTTAAGTAGTAGTTAGCAATTAAGTAAATAATTAAGCAATTAAGTAGCTAAATGCCGGTAGATTGACCAGGGTTTAAATCCTGATGAACAGGCTAGAAACGTGGGTGTATCGTTGTTTTTCCCATGTGTAATGTCTATATGAACTAATTTCCCTTAAAAAGTCCTCCGTGAAGATATCTCTTCTCTTAGGCAGATGGCCCTCCTGAGCTTTGTCGTAATTAAGTAAACCAAACCATGCAAAATACTAGAAAATTAATCAAGTAAAAGGTAACTTGCACAAATTAATATTCATCTAGAGTGGCAAACTCACTCACAGGAAAGCCCAAAAGTTAAATATTCAAAATCAAAATTCAAATTAGAAAGAAACCATCTTCGTAAGGTAAAATTAAAAAGTAGATTAAGAAATAGTTTCAGTAGATGTAATATAAGCTGCAATTAAACTTAAGTTTTTTAATATATATTTTTGGTGCTTTACTGTAAGTTTGTGATTTGTCTTTCTTGATTATTTAAATAATCTGTAAAATATTTTTTACCAGTTAGATCTGCAGCTTGTAGCACATCCACTGGAATTACTTCTTATTTTTTAATTAAATCTTATTGAGGTGTTAGCTTTCTAATTTTAGTTTTGGTTTTGAATATAGTATTTTTTAGTATCTTCCTTTTAATAAATTTGTCTTTATATTAATTATGTATAATGTTTTTCATAATATTTGTGGAAATATTTTGCTTGTCATTTCCTGAAGGTATTATTTATTTGCAGTCACTTAATAGGTTATTGATCATTGTTTTGAAATTTGTATTATGTTAAATCTTAACTCAACATAGTCATTGCAATTAAGAATTGCAGCATAAATCAAAAAGCTTTCACTTGGACTTTAATATCACGCCGGAGTGTTTTTCGTGCTGGTACTCGTTTCTTCATGCGCGGCTTGGATAGTGATGGACAACCTGCAAATTTTGTGGAAACTGAACAAATAGTTGAGTGTGATGGCTGCAAAAGTTCTTTTGTTCAGGTATAAGTATATGTGAGGTATAAAATGTGATTCATTTCTAAAGAATGTTTCCTAATTCCTTCTTTATTTTTAATTATGTTTAATTGGAATATTGCAGACTCGAGGCTCTATTCCCTTATTTTGGAGTCAACTTCCTGATCTGAGGTATAAACCACCACCTACTTTACTTAATTACAATCATGTAAGTCAGTTTTAATTTTGTTATAACTGATTTTTGTTATGATTCCTCAGAAAAATTGAAAGTAAGATCATTATTATATTTTTCCCACAGCTAGATGGATTTCAAAGGCATTTTGACAATCAGATATTCAATTATGGACAACAACTCATAGTAAACCTAGTAAGTTAGCATTTATTTGGTAATATTATTATTGTTTATTATTTTAGTTTTCTGTAGAAAGAAAAACTTAATTTTTGTTTCATCTTTGTTATTCTTACTTTTTTATTTTTATTAAAATAAAATATAACAGCAAAGATTGCTTCTTTGTTTAAATTTTAGTTACTTTTGTGTTTTTGTTTTATTCTCAACTTTTTTCTTTTTTTAATTTTATCTTCATTCAGATAAATCACAAAGGACCTGAAAAGAAATTGGAAACAGCTCTTGCTGATGTAGTAAATTCATGTGGGAACTCCAACATAAAGTGATTTTTTGTTTATTCAGTTTTAATTGGTTTAAGGTTGTAATTAAGCAATTAAATTTTTTACTGTATATTTATCAAAGCCTGCAATGCAAGTATATATATATATTTATATGTAAAAGAGAGAGAGGATAAGCTAAATGCTCTATGGAAACATTTAAATTATTTTTATTCTGTTATAATCATTCTGAGAAAAGCTTTAAAATAAAGAGAATTGTATTTTTTTTTCCTTAGGATAAAGCTAGTCTAAATGAACAGAGGAAGGTACAAGCAGTATATATCTGTCACATAATGTACTGTTTGTGAAGCAAGAGAATAGCTTTTGCCATTATATCATTTGAGTTAGTGGTGGTAGCTGTTGCAGCAGCGCTAGTTGTATTAGCTAGTAGTAGTAGTAGTATTTCAAGTAGGAGGCAACCAAGTAAATGTTTTATTGTTATTTTGTGGAATATTTTGGCAGATGTTGGCCACAGGAAAGACAAAGTCTGTTTGTCATTAAATGTGCCAAGATGGCAAACTGAAAAGCAGTTCAAGATACACCTATGAAAAATAGGTTAGACCTAATTTCTGTGTCAACAGATAGCTGCAGACTGTTTATCAAGAGCTGTTCTTTTGATGGACTGGTATTTCAAATGGATATTTTACCAAGATAATTTCAGTTATCAATCAGTTCATTTCTTTTGATAATTATTAGTAACTGAAAGCAGTAAATAGATTTCTTCACTTTCTTGTAATTTTTTATTAGCTCATATTTGATATCAAAATAATAATAACCAGTCAACGTATTGTACTTTGATTTATTTGGGGGTTATTTCATTATAGCAACTCAGTGGGGGGGAAAATTTTTTTAATGCAAATTTAAATTATAATTCAAGTATTTTGCTTGTAAAGAATGTTATTTGGAATTTTCTAGTGTTCTTTTTCAGTTTATTTAAAATTTAGACAAACTGTAAAAAATTATTAAAAAAAATAGCATATGCAAAGTGTGAATTTGTCTTTTAGCCGTATGTTTACACTGTAGTGGCTGAGAAGATAAAAACACAGAGTACTGGTAGTTTGACTGTGCTTAAAACTTCAGCAAATAAGTTAGATATGTTTCGTGATTCATTCCATGGATAACACAAATAAGAGCCAATTTTTCATTGAAAGTTCATCATGAAGACATTCCTGCCTTTAGCAACAAGCCCTCGTGCACTTTATCCTAACCTCCTAATATATCCATATGTCTTGCACTGTCAGTTAAACCTGCTTGGAAGGCTTTTACTTTGCTCATCAGAGAATGGTTAATGCATTTGTAACAATTTTTTTAACAACAAATGAACAGATAGATCAGCAAGACCTAGATGATCTCATAGAGCAGCTACCTATCGACTTTAGGTGATTTTCATAGCCATGATCCTGGGATGTGGTAATACAAAGTCATGTGGACGACAGATAAAGTGTGCAACAGATGATCATAGGCTCTGTCTGCTCAATAATGATGAGAAAACCTACTTCCACTAGCCAGTGATAATATTTCATTATATTAGACCTAGCCATTTGTTCACTGTCCCTTTTTCCACTTTTAGTGTTGGAAATGATCCTTTAAACAGTGATCATTTTCCCATATTTTGTCTATAGCTTGAGAGAATATGTATCCTATTTTGAGACCAGCAAGATTTCTATTTGAGCAAGCTGACTGGGACCATTTTTTCTGCTCATACTAAGATCACAGACCAAATGATGAACATTGCACCTGTAGATGTAGTAGTGAATGCTATTACTCATGAAATTCTTCAAGCTGTTAAAAACTCTATTCCTGAGACATCAAGTGAGTTGCCAAAATGTCTAAAGCCATAGTAGAATTTCTAATGCCAAAAAAGTCTATGAAAGCAGAGAAAGCTTGGGGTACTTTTTGTAGACATCCTACTTTACCAAACCTTATAGCTTTCAAAGAAGTGAAAGTAAATGCTAGCAAAGTAAAAAGGAAGTGCCAAAGAGATTCATGGATATTGTATGTGTATGGAATAACATCCTCTACACCAATTGAATGAGTGTGGAAGAAAGTGAGAAAAGTCTGCAGAATATATAATGACTACTGGTTTTCCATTTTGGAAAAGGATAGCTGAGTGATTAGCACCACAGAAGAAATTCCAGATATTATTAATGAGACCTTTGCTGCCATCTCTAGTGGCAGCAACTACCTGCAAGCATTTCTGTCTGTCAAGCAATGCTCTGACAAATTTCTCGTTGCTTTCAGCTGTATCAGTTCAGTCTCTTATGGCAGCAGTTTTACTCTGGCTGAATCAAGGAAAGCTTTATTGCAAACACTTTGGTTAAGCTCGTGTCAGTTATGGAATGCTGAAGCATCTGTCGAAGTCTTTGAATGCTCTTGTGACCCTTTTCAAATGAGTATGTAAGGAGAATACCTTTCCAGGTGCATGGGAGGAAAGATGTTATCATTGTGATACCTATGCCAAAAAGGATCCAAAAAAACCCCTTTGAACTGTCAGTCCATTGAACATATGAGTTGCATTCACAAACTGTTTGAAAAAATGGTAAACTGCTGTGTAGTCTTTTACTAAGGGTGGGAGGAAGTAATCTTACCATAGAGTAGTTTCTGCAAAGGTAGAACATCCATAGATTATATGCTTCTTTTGGAAATCTCCATTTATGAAGTCTTTGTTGGGAGGCCTTTTTTTTTTTTTTTTTTTTTTTTTTTTTTAATATTCTTATGACGAGGCATGGAGATAAAGCATTTTGTGTGATCTTTAAACCAGTGGCTTCCTCTGTAACTTGCCAATTTTCAAGGCACAATTTTTTTAAGGTTAGTTTATTGCAAGTAAAGATTGGCTCATTGTCATCAGATGTTTTCACTCAAGAAGAGAATGTGCCTCAAGGCTGTATTCTTAATGTTTTTCTTTTTAGCTTAAGAATAAACTATGTTTTGAATAAGCTTCCTGCTACCATTTCGCACTGACGACACCTAGATAAGTTGTCAAGGTGCAGGTATGAGATATAGAGAGAGACATTTACAGATTGCTCTTAACATATTTGAGAAATGGTCAAATAAGAAGGGCTTTATATTTTCAAAAGAGACCGTTTTTTTTTTTACATTTTTGCAAAAAGCAAAATCTACATCCTGAGTCTGATTTCACCATGAAGGATCATTGATTCCAGTTGTAACTGAAGTGATGTTCTGAAAGCATACCTTTCTTCTGCATGTACTGTAAGTGAGGAAGAAATGCTTCAAAATGCTATACTTATTAAAAATACTGGCTAACACTTCCTTTGGAATGTTGCCCATATTTGTCGCATATCTTCCAGTATATATGTGAGAGTAGCTCAACTCATGCAAACATGTTCCCCATACATGTTTTAGAATATTATGTATTTACACACTTTATATTCGACCATCATTTTGCTGGTTTTTGCTTTTCTCATATTATTTCTTGTTTCTAATAAAATGCTTCTATTCATTATTATTTATAAACTGAAAATACCTGCTAAACTGATGTTTTACACCATTTCACGAATTTACCAATGAATAGCAGATTTTTTGGGAAAATGGTGGATAAAGTTACTGGTAACAACTAAGTACTTAATATTGGATGTCTGTAACTTAACATAAAATTTGAAGTATACTTAATCCTATTAAAAAAACTGATATATTGTCTTTGTTAGACATGAAATTTTAATTTTGTAATATTCCTGGAGGCATAAAATTTGAATTTCATAACAAGTGTATTATTTTTGGCCTTAAAGAATTTCATTTAATACCTAAATATTTATTTTCTTATGATATTTACTTTATATATTTATATTGTGTCTTAACTTTATTTCTAGGTATGAATCATTTGATTTTCATCATGAATGTAGAAAAATGAGATGGGATAGGTTATCAATATTGATTGATCGTGTACGCCAAGACCTCCTTGATCATGGGTTTGTTTGTCACTATAGAATTTTTTTTCGTGATTAATTCATCAGCAGTCTGATTTTTTTTTTATTTATATATCTTTGGTCTAATAGTAAATTGGTTCATTTTAATTTTAGTTATTTTATGATGCTTCGTGATGGGAGTGTTCCTTGTCAACAAGATGGAGTTTTTCGAACTAACTGTATTGATTGTTTGGACCGTACAAACGTAGTTCAATGTCTTCTAGCACGAGAATCACTGCAACTTCAACTCAGAGTAATTAAATTAAAATTTTTATGTTATTTTTTAATTTAAAGTTTAATTATATTTAAATAAAAGTTGGGTAATTTGTATGTTATGAACTTAATAAAATAATATGTGATGTAATATTTTTTGTAGCATTTGCATTAAATATACATTTTATGAATGCTAATATTTTATTTTACATCTGTTTCCCTCTTAGCTTTAATCACAGCAATTTGAAGTGTAGAATCATTGTATGTTTTTTATAAATGCTTTTCCCAATTTTATTCCAGTTTCACTCTTATTTTATCTGTATAAATATCTGACCTAGATCACTAAAGAATTTACTAGTATTATATTTAAAAATTAACTGCCATACATGGTTAAAATGAAGTTAAAAATGAAGTAAAATACTCTAGGTTGACATTCTGGAAGCATATCTAAATATAAATAAAATTATGGGAGCTTTCAAAGACAATCTGTCTGCTTTGTCACTTGGAACTAGGATAAATGGTTTCATTACATTTGTTGTCTTTTATTCATTTCTGCTGGGTTGCTGTACTTGAAATTGCCATCCATTTGTACAAAGAGTAAAGAGGAGGTCTGTGTTGCAACATAACTTTGTGGTTATTTCAAGCGCTTCCCTAATTTTGAGGCTGTTTTTATGCCAGGGTTTGGTGGAGATTTTGGTTTTGTCCTACTCAGCTAGAATGTCAATGCTCAGTGAAATATCTGACTAAAGATATGTTATTTTTGTGTATGACAGAGGGTGGTCACAGAGAGCTTTGAGGTATCTTTTTTGTTGTTGTTTATTTGTTCATTTGTTTGTCGCTTGAAGTCCACACATTTCTCATATTGTTTGTTTCTATGCTGATATTTTTCTAGGTGTTGAGCTGATGTATTGAGTTTCTATGCTTAATATTTTTGTAAATCAGGATAGTATATATACCAGTAATATTTCTTGTGGCAACATGGGATTTTATAGGATCTTAACAATTTCAAGATGGATGGGGCTGGGGTAATATCAAGTTTATAGCCAAATCTTTTAAACACACACAGATGCATGGGGGGAGCAAGCAGTAGAGAAATGTTCCAATAAATTTACTGTTACTTGATGCTTGCATAGGTAACAACTTTACTTGTTAAGAAATGACTGTAGAAGCTTCTTAATTGATTTTCTTGGCAAGGTTGTCCACAAGATCAAGAGGATATCTATTGTAGTATGTGAGTATATTCAGTTTTGTAAAACTTGATGTGAACAGGAATCCTAAGGCATGTTGTTTAAAATAAAAATAAAAAGCAACTGTATTGTGCATATGAAAAGCATCAAACAGGATTATTTCTGGAATGGCAGATGATTTATAATCGATTATAGTGTGAAGAGAATTTGTTTCTTAAAATTAAGAGCTGAAGAAAATGAATGCCATTATTGATTTCTCTATTGATCATAAACTGCAAGTTGGAGGAATTACCTGATACACATACTAACCAATGAATTAGAAACCCAAAATCAATATTTTGTTCGATCACCTTTTGCATGGATAACTGCTGTAATTCGTTTGGGCATCGAGTCTACATGCTTCTGGGGTGCATTTGCATCCAGAGTTTACCATGCATTGGATATGCAGCTTTTTAGATCTTATATATTAGATGGAAGAGGAGAGTGCTGTCGGATGCGTCTTTCAACCATGTCCCACGCATTTTCTATAAGGTAAAGATCTGGCCTATGCAGTAGCCAGGGAAAGTGTTGGAAGTCAGACTGGTGTTCAGTGAACCAATTTTGAACACTTCTGGCACGATGTATAGTTGCATTATCATCCATGAAGTATCCGTTGCCATCATGGTAAAATGCAATGGTGCATGGTGCACTTGATCTGCCAGTATATCTAGGTATCTCATGTCTGTTTGTTTACCCTCAAGGAACACCAGGCCACCACTTCCATGCCAGCACAACATGCTCCATGTCATGATACTCCCACTGGACCCTTGCACAATGCAAGTAAGGCAAGATAGATTCATGGCTTTGTGGGGTCTCACCAAATTCGATGTCTTCCATAAGTGCAAAATGAGGTGTAGCATGATTCATTTGACCACATTACCCATTTCCAATCCTCAGATGCCCAGTGTCTTCTTTCCCAACACCATTGCAAACGAATTCTCGCATGTCAGGCAGAAATGAGTGGTTTTTCTCACAGGCACCCAACTATGCATTCCCGTCCTCTGCAGTTCTCTGCACTTGGTTCAATCTGAAATCTGTTGGGAAGAGCCTTGGTTGATGATCTGTGTTAATTGAAACACAGTAGAGTCCCTGTTCAATTCATAGGAGACATCGCCGATCACTGTCTTGGAAAACTGTGCTCGAACCACAGTTACGTCTTCTAAAGAAGGACTATGGGTTCTGATTCCAACTTTTGAAAACTTTTGATATGGCTGCTTTTGAGAACCCAGTGAGATTTGCTGTCTTCAAAATTGAGGCCTGTGCTAAATGAGCACCAACAATAAGCCCTTTTTCAAATATTGAAAGATCTGTCATTTTTTCCATTTTATTTCATTCATCATGAAAAGCACTCTGACACCTTACTTATACTAGCATTCTAACCACGTGTAACCCTCGTTATAAACAAAATGACATACTTCATCTCTAGTACGCATGTAGTTGAAAATCTCAAAAGGTTTCTAATTCATTGGTCTGTGTGTGTATAACAGGGAGTGTTAGGATGTTATCTGATAAAAGAAGCTTATCTTCTGAATGCTCCCATGGCATGAAAATCTCATTTACATACCTTTTCCAAAAAATAAGTTTTGAGAGGAATTTGGAGAAAATTTTCCACATATTGCATGCAGATTTCAGCTAAAATAGGCAATACTGATGCTCCCCATAAAGAGACTTTCTTATTGTTTATAGGTTTGTCCTTTGGCTGTAGACAGTGTGGACTTACATATGGGATGAAAAGCATTCATAAAAGTTTAATAAATGTTGATGTAATTCTTAGCTTTGTAGTCAAGGTTTTTACCAAAATCATTTGAAGCTCGAATAAAGAGACAGAAACAATGATTCTATACTTGGATTGATGTCAAGATAAACATGGTAACGTCAGGATCGATTGCTTTTGGAATTTGTACATGAAATTCGTTTGTAGAATGCACACTTGATATACTATCACTTATGAAAATGGAACAAAATTTGGAAAGCTTGTGTTCAAATTTACTGGATCATGAAAGTCTACAATTTACCAGAGGTCTTGTTAAAATTAGGTAATAATCAAAGGTACCACCAAAAAATGCATGCAGTGCATTCGTGTTGCAACAGTACCTTTCAATCTTCTGTACATCTGAATGGCAGTTCTCAGTGCAACAACCCTGCAAGAACAAACAAAAAATTATGAACATTATAAAACTATTTTTTCCATCTACAGCTGATAAAGTAGACAGGTCATCTGTGAAAGTTCTGTACATTTATTTGTGCTTAAGAATGGTTCCAATAGGACAATGATCTCTTTTTTAACTTTACTAATGTAAGTTATTACATGATTAATCAAGCAAAAATCCAATATATTTCTCCTTCCCCTTCCAAGAGATGAACTTTATTATTGATTCTATACTTATATTATTTACTTTATCCCCCCCTTATGAGAGCCAGAAAGGGATTTAATAGGACACTATATATTGCTTTTAAGTCTGTTACGTTTTTAAATGGGCCTCTGATTTAAATACATTAGAACTTTTTTTAAGACTGCCAACTGATTTTGGTCTTCTCTAGAGGTGATCATTCTACAGAAGATATATTTAACACATTGAGTACTGCATGCATTTTATGTGGTTTGCCCATGACACTAACAGGAAATTTTTAGTATGCAATGTATATTATGTTGAAATATTATCTACAGAAGATAAGAGAATTTATATGATCATGTTTAATGCATTTTTCTTTGTGGGGGTCACCGCTGACCCCGAGGCGATGTATACCATTTTTGGAATTAAATATTTAAATTTTTGCAATTTATTATTCTTCAAACCATTATAGTAACAATGGTATTTAAAAATTTATCAGTATCAATATTTACTCTAATTATGTATTTTTACTGTTGGTAGCATAGGCGGTTAACGGTGGCCCCCAACGGCACTGTAGCCAAGTCGAGTGCTGGTCACTAATAACCCCCACAGCAGTCAACATGTTAATCTGTTGTTTATATATGATTTAAGAAAAAACAATCATTTTCAGAGATGGTATTCTTACGGAAGACATTGTCTTGAGAGGCTTCATAGTATTTGTATATTAAATTCTTAAAACTATTTCATATAACAAGTAACTGTTAATGGTATTTTAAAAACACCTGTTATTAAGATATAAACTTTCTATTGGTAGGATATAGAAAGCAACTGCTTGTTTTCAAAAGACAGAATACTGAATGCTAGGAAATTAAGTAAACTACTGAGGAATTCAATTGATTCTAGTTGTAAAATCCAGTATTGTATCAAGTCAAATGGAATTTACTGTTCCTTTACTTTAGGCTAATCTGATTTTTTTTTTTTCAATAATATATGCAGGCTCATTAAAGTTGGCCTGCCGTTTATCTTCTCATAATTCTAAATGTACTTTTGAATGATTAAAATGTTAATATTTCAATAGTAAATTAAGCATTTAAAATTGTTATATTAAAGAATTAGTTGCTTCAATTTAGATTATTACTTAAGCGTTTACCAATGCTGATTGTTGATTCAATTTGAAACTAGTCATTTTAACATTCATGCACATTTTTTAAATATTGTATTTATATTTCAGAGTGAAACACATTTAATAAAATTAAAATTCTAATATTTCTTTTTTTTTTTCAGAGGCTTGGGGTATTAAATGAAGGTCAAAAAGTAGAAGACCAATCACACTTTGAAATTATTTATAAAAATGGTACAGTGCCTTAATATTTTAAACTAAATTTTATTATAAAATTTTGCCAGTATAAAACTTTTTTTTTTTTTTAGTTTGGGCAGACAATGCTGATGTTTGCAGTGTACAGTATGCTGGAACTGGAGCTTTAAAGACTGATTATACCAGGTAATTTTCTTTATTATCTATTTATTTCTTTATTATCTATGTTAAATAAATTTATATGAATATGATAAATGTCTTAATTTTTGGTTAACTGTCTCTTGGTGAATTTTTTGGGCATCATCTTCGAATGCAATATAGAATTTGCAAATAATCGTATTGTTACTAATTATCATGTCTTGACACCAAACTGCTTCAACAAGAAGATAATCAAACATGGGGTCAGGATTCAAGAGAATAATCAAGATTGGATGTGCTTGTTATTGAACAAAAGCTTTAGTTGATCATGAGTGCCCTAGAAGGTGCAAATCAAAATTTATGCACTTTTTTACCCTACCATGAATCTCAAAAGTAACTTATGAAGAAGAGCCTAACTAGTAGGAAAAGACATTGTCTCATTCCTATGTTTTTTATCACCTTTGCCTTCTGTTTTTCTCAGTAGATGGTACTGCATGCTATCTAAGACAGTGCGAGTCATAAAATTAGCTTAAAATATTGCTCCTGGTATTTCACTTAGGACTACATCCCTTATAGTTGAATAGGTTAGTTCCATAAAGTTTTCTCCATGTGTGATGCAAGGTGTTTCCTTAGGAAATCCTTTAATGTGCATTGATTCTCATGTGCAGATTTGTGATAAACAAAAAAAAAATATCCAAAAATACTGCTTCTCGGAAAAAAGAGAAAACAAATCAAATCTTTTTCTCATGTTGTACAATATTGTTTTGATATTAACTTAGCATAAAAATTTGCTAACTTAAATTGGAGTTTATTTTACATTTGTGCATGTGTGAGCATTTATCTAAGACATTATTATAATAATTCTTTTTCTGCTTTAACAGGACTGGAAAAAGAAGCAAACAAGGTCTCTTGAAAGATGGGTGGAACTCTTTAATTCGTTACTTTAAAAATAATTTTGCTGATGGATTTCGTCAAGTAATTAAATTTTCTAACTTCAAAATCATACTTCATACATGTGTATTTGTGTTTATGTACATGTACTTATAATTTGTAAATGAATAAATATAGAATATACACTCAATAATTTTAATTTTTCTGTAAGTGAGTAAACTAAATCAACTTTTGCTAGATTATTATAGAACATAGAAAAACATGATTAACATGAGCAGAATTTTTAAAGGTAAAGTAAAAGCTGTGAGGAGGTTGAGGGATAAAGAAGTCAACTTGAAATTTAACATAATGAATAATTTCTTTCTTGCATTTAAATAATCAGTGTATTTTATAAAAGTAAGTGTACAATGTGTATGCCACTAAAACTCAAAAACGAGTCCTAGTACAATCAAGGGAGTAGCCTTCTATGCCCCACCCATGAAGAAGGTTTGCATTTTTACCTGAAGGGCATGCTTTTGAAGATACAAAAGCTGGAATTTTTGCCCTTTCAGGAATTTCTAGAATATTCAAGAGCATTACACAACATTCTGGAATGTTTGGGAACATCCCAGATCATTGTAGAACATTCCAGAACACTCTCGAATGTTCAGGAACATTGTGGACCATTGAAAGCTTTTTTTTTTTTTTTTTGTATGGGTAGGGATACCAGTTGGTAGGGATCTATAAAGCAAGATCCATTGGGGGTTTAAGCATCAGTTTCTTGTTATTGAAGTGTGAGTAGTCAAAGTGATATAGTGAAATATAAAATGAAAATGAAGTGTGTAAAATGTACTTGGTGTATTTCTTAATAAAAGTTGATTTGATTTATATTTTATAAAATGCTCAAATGTAGAAGAGGAGTAATTTTGCCAGTTCTGAAACAAAAAGAACGGTGAAAACACAAAACAGTCGAAGAACGCAAAGCACGTTTATGTTCCCAACGAAAATGAGCACCATGAGAAGCAGAAAACCGATGAACAACGAAATGAATGAATTGAAGATGCAAGAATTGAGACACAATCTTATAATAAAAGACCATGAATACAAGCAACCCATGAAAATATCACCCTACAAAAAGTGTGGACAAGGGCAAGTAAGCAGTGCAACCTAACAAGTAAAGCATTAAACTACGACCTGACAAAAGAATATAACAAACTCATTGTAATTGGAAAAATGGATAATGTTTTGCAATTTTGCAGCTCAAAAAAATTCAGTAGAGAAACACCAGGAATCTGTTGCTTGAATGAAAAATTCAATTACCACCAATGGAAGCACCACCACTGGAATTTCTACAGTACATTACCTGGGAAACTTCAGAAAAACAATTTCTTCAAAATATAAAAGGGTACAGCACCTGCTTCCAAATGACTTCTTTCGATGTCACTTCAATCAACACTAACAGAGATAAAATCAATTAAGTTTTTTCTATCCAAGGAAAAATCTATCACAGAATGGGATCATTACTACCACTAACCAACGAAGACTATAAAGATTTTTGGTTTTCCCACACAGTAATATGAATCAATTGTGCAACATCTAGCAGAACATTTGGAGCATGAACAGAAAGTTTACTTCACAAAAGACATCACCAAAAAAATTGCAAGTGAACACAACATTAACAGTTCCCCCCCCCCCAAATGTGCCAAATGAATCCATTTGCAAAAACATTACTTTACGTGAATGTTCCTACCTATTATATGTTAAAAACAATAAAAATCTTTCAATGATGAAAACAAGGAGCTCCAGTAGAGGATCATCCAGGAATTGTGAAAAGTAACGCACTAGACCGAGTATACACAGTACAATTGAACAATGCTGATTGTTTCTATCTCCAGATGTTGCTGCATGAAATACAGGGACCAGCAAGTTTCACAGATCTCAAGACTGTTGATGGTTACTTATGTCAGACGTACAGGTATGCCAATGCTTAGGACTACTGGAAAACGAAAATCATTGGGAATTAGCACTACAAGAAGCCTCAGTCACATATCGTCAGCTGAACAAATCAGAGACTTATTCACCATAATTCTAACAACATATAACCCATCAAATCCAAAACAACTATGGGACTACTTCAAAGCGAGTATGAGTGATGACATACTGTACTAAATCTGACAAGCTCAGCCAACAGACATCTTTAAGGAAACACTCATTTGCCCAGAAGATAAATGTTTAGCAATAAAAAACCAGATCTTAATGCAACTTGAAGTGCCAGCTTCATGACAAGATGCTTTCAGTATGCTAAGCTTCGAAATTACAAAGGAAAAAAGCTACAGTATCAATGAACTACTTCAATACATTGTTTACAACAAAACACTCCTCAATGGCAATCAAAAAAAAATTTACAACTTTACAATGGACCGGACCAACAACAACACTGGCAGAATTATTTACTTGGACACACCAGGCAGCATCGGGAAAACGTTTCTAATACATCTGTTGCTGTCAGAAATACGTGCTAAACAACATATTGCACTTGCATCATCCGACATGCTACCACACTTATGAAAGGAAGACGAGCTGCCCATTCCGCCGTACAACTACCGTTGAATATAGCCCAAAGAACAATTCCCGGTATGTAAAATCTCAAGAGCATCTGGATGGGGTGGACTTCTAAAATAAGCTGAAATTATCTTCTGGGACGAATGCACAATGATACATAAAAAATCACTTGAAGACATGGACAGAACATTATAAGACTTGCAAGGAAACTCTGAAGTGATGGGAGGAGCTCTACTCATATTCTTAGGAAATTTTCAACGAACTTTTCCAGTTATCCCCAAGTCAACACCAGCAGATAAAATCAATGCATGCTTAAAAAAATCACGTCTATGGCCACTCATGCAAATACTGTGATTGACAAAAAACATAAGAGTTGAACTATCGAAAGACAAAGCAACAGCACATTTAGCTCAAAACCTTTTATAAATAGGTGAAGGCACATATCCTACTGACCAGATAACTGGCCTGGTGAACTCAACAGTGATTTCTGCAACATAGCCACTGCTGAAAACGAACTCATTGACCAAATTTATCCAAATATTGTTCACAATTATACCAATCTGGAGTGGCTATTTCAAAGGGTACTTTTGGCAACTAAAAATGATATTGTTGATGATATCAACTTTAATATTCAAAAGAAAATCCACAGTGAAGAGAGAATATACAAATCGATTGACATGATGTTAAATGTTTAAGAAAGTGTTAACTTTCCTACAGAATTTTTAAATTCTTTGCAAGATCAAGAATGCCATTACACTGCCTTCGATTGAAAATTGGATCTCCGATGATGTTATTCAGAAATCTCAACTCACCAAAACTATGTAATGGAATATGGATGGTCTTCAAACAGCTATTGAATAACATCATCAAAGCCAACTGGAAATCATTGACTGGAAAGGACAAAAGATGCATAGTATTTACCCCCAGAATACTACTGATATCTACTGAACTGCCATTCCAATTTAAAAGACTGCTATTTCCAATCAAATTAGCCTATAGTTTACAGTTAACAAAGTGCAAGGACAAATTTTAAAACATTGCAGCATCAACCTCAAAGACTTATGCTTTTCTTACGGTCACTATATATATATACCTGGATAATATGACCTGAATAACAATATGAAAAATGTTATTTATGAACAAGTATTGTAAATAGTTAGAATATGTTTTCAACCAAAAAAATATATATATATATATACCTCTTATATTTTAATCCTTTTATTCCAACTACCACACAATCTCATATTAACTTCCTGAGAGAAGCCAAATATCCCAGCTATTTCATTATAAAGCAGTTAATGTTTATTTGTTCATCTATTTATTTAAATAAGTTACTAATTTTATAGCAGTTAATTGAATATTTATGGAAATTTTGTTCATTTATTTATTTAATTACAGAATTTTTGTCAAATTTTTATTGTAGGATTCAGTTGATTTGTTCCTTGGAAACTACCAAGTTGATGAAAGTGAAGGTGTTTCTAAACCATGTCCATTAAAAGACAAAAAAGATATCAAATATTCTGCAGTAAGTATTTTACATTATTTGCATCATAAAATTAAACTGTCATTTTTGCACATTTTTCTGTATTACATGTCCTCCACCCAACATTTTAGTATGTGATTTTGAAACATCTGATGTTTGGTAGCTACGTATAATGTACTGTTCATAGCAGAGTTTGAGGAGTTTTCAAATGAGAGTGATTCGAGGTGTTTATCCATCAGATGTGTAGCGACAGAAATGAGACATATACATACATAGGAACAGCAATATTTAGTGATTCAAATGCACACAATGTTTGTTAAAAAATCTCCCTTGCATTAAGACAGGCATCCTATAGCTTGAAAAGGTTACGAATTCCATCCACGAAGAATATGTCGGTTGATCATAGAACCAGTTCATAACTGTGGCCTTTACGTCTTTGTCAAACTGAAAGCATTGGCCCTTTAGGCTTTTCTTTGGTCCAAAGATGTTATAGTCACAAGGCTACGGATCTGGACGGTAAGCTGGATGTTCCAAGACATCCCTCTTTTTACAAGTCAATGCTTCAACACACATACAGGGGGCATGTGACCTTACATTGTCATGCAGAAGGATAACACCTGATGACAGCATACTTGCACTTTTGTTTTTGATAGCCTTATGCAGCTTATCAAGCTTTCGGTGTACCGGTGGGCATTGATGGAGACATGCGGCTCCTTAAACACCAGTAATAGGGGAATCTGAATGTCAAGAAATGCCGTCAACATCATCTTTCCGGCTGAGTGCTGAGGTTTGAATTTTTTTTAGCCTAGCCAAGTCTGGATGTTTCCATTGCATGCTGACGGACTTCCCTTCCAGTTGGAAATTATAACACCAGGTTATGCTGTAAACTGAGGTCCATTCGCTGTTTCTGGTGGTGGTCAGACAATATGCGGGGTACCCATTGGCAACAAACTTTTCGATACTTCAGAATGTTGCTGGCTATTGTAAACAGTACCAGTGAAAACGTTCAACTCATTTGCAATGTCACAAATGTTTTGACGTCCATTTGCCTTGATTGTCATGTCAATGTCCATAATCAGTTTATCTGTCGCAACCTTGTGCACCTGACCGGGCCACAGCAAATCCGTTGTCTCCTGGCAACCCTCGCTAAACATTCTCGTCACCATGGTCTTCGACACACATGTGTCTCTGTACACAGCCACAATTCTTCGATGAATGTCCACCAGCTTACACCTTTCCAGTGTTAAAAACTTAATTGCAGTTTGTTGATCCATTTTCGACACAGTTGCATCCATACCAGCCATTTTTGAATGAATGCCTCGTCCTTACGACTGAAGTTAGCACACATCTCCTTCCACACATGCATTCGTGGTACATACAACTTCACTATTGAGTTTGTTTCACGAAAATGTAGTAGAAACTTTTCACATGCGGCTCTTTGAATCACTTTCATTTGAGCACACCTTACACATTCTGTAATTAAGAAGAATAGTACTGAAAGCAATAACTGTAACCGATTTCATTGAAATATTAAACAGAGTAAAATTAGTTTAACTCTTCATATGTACATTTTAATCTGCTACTTCTTTCTTTAATTCCTGTTCTCAGATATAGTAAATATGATATATTTTTTCCTCTTTGTTTTCAGAAAGCAAAATTAATTTTTTTTTTAAAAAAAGGAAAGGTGCATGTAAATATGGTATTTATTAATATATATGTAAGATATAACAAAATACAGTAGCTATTTTAAGAATAATTGGTGGCCTCAAAATTAACTGTTCTAGATTT
>KK121473.1:228299-248125 GCA_000611955.2 Stegodyphus mimosarum | reverse complement strand
CCTTCCATGTTAGCATAATGCTTAATACAGATATCTCTTGTCCAATCAAAATAATTGTAACTCAAAACTTTTTGAACTCGGAACTGAAACTTTTGACTCTTATTAAAATGCAATGTTTTAATGTGTAATAGGAATCCGGTACTTTAATTACTTTCTGTAGACAAGGCCGAGTAGAAAGGCATGATGATGCATTTAACACAACTGAGTTTGAAGTATCACAATCTTTATTTTTACACCCATCAAATTATCATTTTGCAGACAAGATATTTTTTAAACATAGTTGAACACAATAATTCCCATGTACACAGGTTTTAAAGTAAGACGTCATCTTAAACAAGTAAGCAGCAGCATGGATTAGAGTGTTTTGCCAGGAGGAAAGCTTACTCGAAAAAGAACATTGCAGTTCGAAGGAAGAAGGGAGAGAGTCAAAAGTTTCAGTTCCAAATTAAAAAAGTTTTGGTTTACAATTATTTTGATTGGATAAGAGGTATCAAGAGGTGCATGGAAATTATTATGTTCAACTATGATTAAAAAATATCTTGTCTGCAAAAGGATGATTTGATGGGCATGAAAATAAAGATTGTGATACTTCAAGTTCAGTTGTATTAAATGCATGGTCATGCCTTCCACTCAGCCCTGTGTACAGCCAGTAATTAAATTACCAGATTCCTACTACACATTAAAGCATTGCATTTTAATAAGAGTCAAAAGTTTTGGTTTACAATTATTTTGATTGGGCAAGAAGTATCTGCATTAAGCATTATGTAACATGGAAAGATCTCGAATTTGGGAGAGCAGATGAATTTAGGGGGAGAGCACCAAATCTAGGATAGTTAATTTTGAAGTTGCCAATTACTGTTAAAGCAGCTATCTTGTTTTGTTATATCTTTTGTTATATCATTATATATATATATATATATATATATGATAAAAAAATATGCAAATCAAAATTATAACTTGAAATGCCTCTTAATTGTTCATTTTTAATTTGGATACTTTCTCTGTAGTAATTAAATTTCTCAAAACTGTGTCATATCTGAATACTAATTTCACATTATGTCATCTTAAAACTTCTGCATTGCCTGCTATAAGTTTTAACCATTCATATTAATGAAAAGAAGTTTACTAAATACTATTGCAACCCAACTGCCCTCCTTCTTTGCCTACGCTTGCTAGCTTAAGGATGTCTCTTGCTTAGCTACTTCTATTAAAAAAGTAGTGCTTCATCATCAAAATGTGGGGTGCAGATTGGTCCCCATTATGAAGTGCAACAATTAATAAAGATATATTTGGAATGTCAAGTGATTTTGTGATTCTTCAAAAGTTCCTGCCATTTTCTGTATATATATATAAAAGAAAATAATTCTAAATCCTATAAAAAGTCATTAAAAACACCTGAAAAATTGCCTATCTTAATTTCAAAAACACTTTGTAAAATGTGTAACATTTAAATTAGTGACTTGATTGGTCTGATTTTTAAAATGCTTTTTTTCTTTTTTTTTTGCTCTCTCTCTCTCTATATATATATATAGATGTAAGAAAAAAAAATACGATGGCTTTGCTCTTTGCGAACTAGCAACCTAACAAATTAATTTTCTGCAATTCAGGATCTTCCCCTAGACCAGTACCTTCTGGAACATTCGTGCCTATTACATAACCTCCTCAATATGTAAGAAAAATAAAGAATATGTCTAACATTAAATTAACAACGTAAATTTCCCTTCTCAATTCTAAAAATAATAACCTCTCTACGCACTGCGTCATTTCTAGACTAATCCATGCCGTATGGCACTTTCATAATTCTGATGATGTAAATGGAACTAAAAGTCAAGTAACCAATAATAATTTTACAGAAGTATTAACTGTCCAATCAAAATGCATTGTAAACCAAAACTAACTCAGTCTGAATTGGGATTTCACTCTGAACTTAACGCACTTGCTCTTTACGCTTCGGTCAAGTTGGACTCCTGTCTGCTGCTTTCTTCTTTCTTACTGAAAATTAATCTAAAATGTGAGCTATTTTGGAATAGGCACATTTCATGTGCCAAGTTGATTGTGGCCACAACAAGCGGAAATAAAAAATGAAGATTTAATTTGCCTTCACCTCCAATTTCCTATTCGTTATGGATCAACACTTCTACGACGTTAAAATTCCTGCTCGTCATTTACTTTAGACTTTTCTTTTTATTATTACATATATATATATATGTATATACATGTAAGATAAAAAATATGTAAACCAAAATTATAATTTAAACTATATTATTTCAATGAGTCGACAGGATAGATCTCCGTTGCTAACCCCAATGGATGTGTGCAGGCGATATTCAAGTGATGTGTTAGGCAAAAGTTTACTCCAATGAACTCTCAACAATTTCCAGTGACGGGACTGCGAAATAAAAATTAGGAAATTGATTTAATTCCGGCTGTTGACAGTTCATCGGATATGTGTTTCATTTTTTTTCCTGTTAAAGGCCGTAGTGTGACGACATCTCTGTTCTTCTAATGCTGTGCTGTGCTTTTCTCGTAATATTAGTGTGTGCTTGAAAAATATCTTCCGAGTGTCTCAATCTTCAAATATGGTGTTTTCCAAATGTGAAACACGTTTTAGGGAATTGAGAATGATTTTTCTTGCAAGATTTGTTCATCGTCTCATTTCTAAGTCTGTGGTCTGGATTTTTTCTAAAGGTTTTATTTAGTGCAACTAAATATCATATTGAAATTACTAATCATTATTATTATATTGAAAATCTAAATACATATTGCTGCTTCTTAAAAGTATAGTATTGTTTTATGAAAATGATATTAAAAATTCGAACTCTAATACTTTAGTGAGGTTAGTGAAGAAGATTTAATTATTTTTCTGGAAGGTTGTTAGCATTAATATATTTTGAAATTTGTGTTGAAAATTTTGAATAAGAATTTTATAATTATTCTAAAAAGGAAGTGGATACAAAAATAAGTGAAATTACTACAAATAAGTAATATGAAATTATGGTTAATGCATGTTAAAAATTTATGGGGGGCTGTAAAGTATGAAGTATGTTGAGGGAGTATTGGTTCCGAAACAGAGGCCTATTATTACCTCTGTATAGTTGTTCCTTTTACCCTCTTCATGTAAGATAATGTTGAAGGCTCTCATTTCATGATTGAGTGTAATTTTTTTTATATTATTATTATACTTTTTTTTATTATGGAATGTAGTAGTGCAGTTCTCAAAGGCCAGTTACCTTATGTAAGGAACGGAGGCTTTTTCAAGTAACTGCCTAGGCACCCTGAGCCACCAGTGCAAAACACACTGGTTAGCTCAAGAGACTAGCCCTAATGATGGATATGTTTGTTTAGAAGTATTGCGAGGCCTTTCAGTTTGTTAAATTCAGAAATTGCAAATGAAAGATAATATTGGTAAAACCGTAATTTTAGCAATACTATTATCAAATTTATGATGTTAAAATATAAGTTATAAGAATGAACATTGGATGTGTTCTGAAAATTTTGAAATTTATTTTGATTATTCAAAATCAGTAATATGTGTGCAAAGGTGTTTCAACTGTGATATATTGTGTTCAAAGCTTTACAAAGACTTCTCTGAAGAAATTTAATTATATGGCCTGCAAATTACAAAAACGTTTGGACTGAATTTTGAAAGGACTCTAAAATATTATTTAAACAATTATATAAGTTAATATTTTGCGATTATATAAGTAATTAGTTTGGTCAAAATTTCAGGATTTGTATTTTTTGGTTAAAATTTCAAAATTGGTATTTTTTTTAATTATTTGTCTTCATTTGCTTTAACGCTTTTCCTTTAAAAAGGCTTCTTAGTCGCTACGCCTTTCTTTGCTTGACGAGGGGGAATAAGTAAGAAAAATAAAGAATGTCTAAGTTTAAATTAACAACGTAAATTTCCCTTCTCAATTCTAAACATAGTAACCTCTCTCTGCACTGCGTCATTTCTAGATTAATCCCTGTCATATGACTCTTACATAATTCTGATGATGTAAATGGAATTAAAAATCAAGTAACCAATAATAATTTTACAGAAGTATTAACTATCCAATCAAAATGCATTGTAAACCAAAACTAACTCAGTCTGAATTGAGATTTCACTCTGAACGTAACGCACTTGCTCTTTACGCTTCGGTCAAGTTGGACTCCTGTCTGCTGCTTTCTTCTTTCTTACTGAAAATTAATCTAAAATGTGAGCTATTTTGGAATAGGCACATTTCATGTGCCAAGTTGATTGTGGCCACAACGAGCGGAAATAAAAAATGAAGATTGAATTTGCCTTCGCCTCCAATTTCCTATTCGTTATAGATCAACACTTCTACGACGTTAAAATTCCTGCCGGTCATTACTTCAGATTTTTTTATTATTATTATTACATATATATATCTTAATAAATGTAGGAATGGATGCCAATTCTAAAAATAACCATAATTTGTTCTTAGCCCGTTCTTTCATTAAAATATTTGCTCCTGTTAGTGAAAAAATTTTCTTCATTTTGTTTCAAAAAGCATTTTAGCATTTGGACTCGTAATGCCTTTAAAAAAAAAATCTTTTTCTTCCACTGCTGTTAATTTTTTATACATTGAAAAATCTCTGAATAATGGTCAGAATATAATAAAATAAATATTTGGTACTTTCTGATTATATGTACCTCCCACAGAAAGCAAAAAACAGTGGGATAGAAATGCTTATCTTTTTTAAGAATTTTTTCTGCTATTTTTCTGTTTCTTCTTCCCATATACACAGGGATATTTTTTCACTATTAAAAAAAATGAATTGCTGAAACCTGGCGTTGGGCCTGGTCAATGATAAATAAAGCAAGTAGCTGTGATAAATGAGGTATGGCTACTTTAAACGAGTCTTTTACCCACATTCTAACACTTTATTTGCAATTTCTCACATTACATTTCCATAAAATTCAGTTTTAAGAAATGGAACTTAAGAATGCAAATTTTTGCATTCTCTTAAGGCATTAATTTCTTATATATTGAAAATTTCTGAATAATGTGAATTTTGCATTTTCCGAGCAAAATGCTATATTGCTTCTGAAAAGCAATATTTTCTGCTTCATCTGCTAGCAAAGTCCACACTCTAGTCATGATGAAAAAAATGTATGCAATACACAAAATAACATTGAACAGAAAAATGCTAGTTGAATCTCAAATTGCAAATTCATGACATTCATGTCTATGTTGCCACATGAATACTTGGTGACATAAGGGCTGGCCATATAACTATTTTGGTGACATACTGTGTTACCTCATGAATACACTTTTGTGGCTTTCTATTCAGGGTGTGAATAATCAGAATTCACCAATTTGTTTTATATGAATAAGGTATTGTTTAATTGTGAATGTATAATGAATATTCTTATGATTTATTCATTTATATTTGATAGCTTCCTATTGTCTTGCTAATTGCAATTGCAATGTGCTTTCTGTCACTGATTATACCATCAGGTAAGTAATTTTTATTTATTTCATGTCTCCTGTTTGTATTATGTTGATAGGAAAATGTTTCACCATAGATTAAAATGTAAACCGCATTTAAAGTTTACCATTAAAAATATTGTTTAGTATTTATCATGTGTAACTAACATGATATGTGAAAATTAATTCAAGTGCATTTTATGTTAGAAAATGGCCAGGAAAGGAAATTGAGTTCATGAATTGCCATTGAACAGTTTCAAGCATTTGAATTCATAAGATCCTGCAAGACCATAGCTCCATCATTTTGCTTTTTTTTTTTTTTTTTTTTTTTTTTTTTTTTTTTGTATAAACTAGATACACAGTATATGAAAGAACTTTTTAAAGTAAATACACCAGTACTATTTTTTCCTTCCTTGTACAAAGTAAAAAGGAAGTATTGTAATCGCAAAAAAAATTCGGTATCATATTTCAACAAAAATATCTATTTTGACCACTATTGAACGCAATTTAACGATGTCTTTGAGTGACATCCATATGTAAAGACAGAATAAAGGACGCTTTTTCCCCAAAAAAAATTATAAAGCTGATTTAAAATGGATTCTGAAGAGATTTTTTTCATCGCAAGTGTGCGTACATACATACCTATGAATGTATGTATATATCTCGTTGTAACTCAAAAATGAGTATCCTTAAAAAATTGAAATTTTGTATATAGGACTGCTATAACATGTAGATGTGCACCTCATATTTTGGTTGCAATTGGCTGCACCAAAAATAATATATGTAAATACCACCAAAAATAATATAAATATATGTATATATATATCCACTCTGTTACTCGGCTCAGTGAGCTCAGGTTTTTATATTTCAACGAAAATATCTAATTTGACCGCTATTGAATGCAATTTAATGATGTTTTTGTGTGACATCCATATGTAAGGACAGAATAAAGTTATAATAATCTTTTTCCCCAAAAAATGAATTATAATTCTGATTTAAAATGGATTTAAAATGAAGACTTTTTCATGGTATCTGTGTGTACGTATGTATGTATCTCTTATAACTCAAAAACGAATAGCCTCAGAATGTTGAAATTTTGTATATAGGACTGCTATAACATGTAGATGTGCAACATCTATTTTGGTTGCAGTCAGCTGCGCTAGAAATATATAAAAATATGTATTTATATATATCCACTCTGTAACTCAGCTCAGTGAGCACAGCTTTTTTATTCTTATATGTTGATGAATTGTGCATTTTTTGCTTTAAAAATGATGGAATTATGTTCTTCTTATCTTCCGGTTAAGGTTTTTATGCCTTTACTAAATCTGCATGCAAGATTTGTAGAATTATCAACAATTTAAAAGTTGTTTAAATATGGCTAAGTCTACTCATTTTTCTCATGGGGCCATATTTGTTTACATTTTAAACAGGAGAATAGTGGATTTGTTGCCAATCTAGAGAAACTAAGCTTCGCAACATTATTGCGAAATAAATCATGCTTAGTCCATTCTGGAATTTATTCGAGGAAATAAGTTTAAAGATTTACTTTGTAATTTTTAATATTGATATTTTGACTTTTTATGCATATGCATTTTTTGCCTTGCCATGAAGTGAGAACTGATTTAATTGAATGAGAATCACTGGCTCTTCTGTGAAAAACTGTTTCTTTCTTCTCCCCCTTTTTTTTTTGTTTGTTTGTTTAATTTCTTTTATACATCATTTTAGATTTATTATAGTATTTGAATAGAACAGGTAGCAATAATTAGGTAATTCTTCAGATGATATACATAATTTTTGTGCATTCTGAATTATAAAATGAATGAGATGTGACGTTAAGTGAAGCTAGCACCAAAGTGTCGCTATGGTAAACAAATATAGTGAATTTTAAAGAGTGCATTTATTCTAATGTGTTTATGCGCTATCAGCAAAGTTGATTTAATTCAATCCAATAAGTTTAAATGAAATGCAAAATGCATATAATTTAATATTTCGTACAAGGAAGTCGTGGTGTACACATCAGATTTTTTTAAACTGGTATTGCTTTAAACAAAACATTAGAGAAAATATAAATTCATTTTTAAGTATTTATTATTGCTATATTAATTTATGAAGTGTTTGACATAATATTCTTCATTAAGTATTAACTTTAAAAAATGTATCTATATTGTAGCTTTTAACTACAACCTAAGAATAATGGTTTTCAAGTAATGAACAACAAAGAAATAATCAAGAAAATACGTAATTATTTGACTCTTAAAAATTCAGGAAATTTTCGTGCGTCTAAAAACTAAAAAAAAAGTGAAATATTAAGTTTCAGTGCAATATTTAGATTACAAATTGTAAAGCAATAAATATTATAAGAATTACCAAATGTTTTGAAGATATTAACTCTTTAATTCTTGTATTTGTTCATAAAAGGCCAATCAAATTTCTGCATCAATCACTTTTTGGCTTCCCAATAATAATTCCAGAATGTTTTTAATCTTTTTAAATTTATCCTGGAAAACGTTCTTTGATATGTTTCTTAGTTTTTCTTATTTATTTTGTACCTTCTTTTACATTTCGTGAGCATGCCTTATAGATCGTACCTCTTCCAGTCATGAAGAATGATTTAAATATCTGGTTAATTTTAAAATATTTACAATGTTTACTCAAATCATTTTAGTTTACACAGAAATAGATAGTATATTGCTTTTTCTCTAGGAATATATTTATTGCTTTGGGAAGTACAATATGGTACAAATTTAGTTGCTAAAAAGGTGTTGCTTTCTTTTAAATTATGCTGTCTGCTTGCATTAATTTAGCCATAGCAATGACTCGAACAAGAAATGAAAATAACTATAGTAAAATTTATGTAATTCAGAATGATTAGCTCTTTCAAATGCATATCCACCATAAATTTACATACTCTGCATAGCATAAGATTACTCAATATAAAAGTTATTTAGAGTAAACTATAATATTGTTTCATTATTTTTTTGCAATAATAATCCCAAATGATCAATTATATAAAACTTGAGTGACAAGATTTACTTAGCACAATGGTTCTTGTCACAAGACTATACGTATATTCAGCAATGAAAGGGTTAAAATTGATGAATTCTATAAACTTGAGTGACAAGATTAATTTATCACAATGATTCTTCACACAAGACTATATGTATATGTTCAGCAGTGAAAGAGTAAAAACTGATGAATTCTATAAACTTGAGTGACAAAATTTATTTAGCACAAAGATTCTTCACAAGACTATATGTGTATTCATCAATGAAAGGGTTAAAATTCATACTTTTACATTCTGAACATTTTATTAAGTATGTCAACTCAATTGTGTGAAGTTTTTCTTTGTTTTCCTGAGTTTTAAGAAAAGAATAATATTTGAATTCTTAGTTATTGAAACATTCTTGATTTTAAAATGTCCTGAGGATAAATGCAGTTTTACCATGCTTATTATGAATTTTATTCATTAGCCTTCATATATGCAGCAGCTACATTTATATGAACATTTATTTTTTGATATGTATATTTTCTTTTTTTCTAGTGCATAGCTCTGAAACATTTATGTTTATTCTCTTTTGGTTTGGAATGGTTGTTGCATCTGCATCTGTAATACTATATTATGGAACAGAATTTGTGGATTATCCTAAGCTCCAGAACCTTAGGGTATCTCAATTAAAGTATGAATGAACCGATGCTCATATGTATGTTGTATGATGCACATACTGTGATTGTAAAAACTAGAACCTTATTCCACTTTTAAATGCATTCCTTGTCATAGCACAGAATAATGCATTACATTATTTATTCCTATAGTAAAATGAACTGAATTTAATTTTCAATTAATGTAAAATATAAAGATTATGTGCTGTTACTTTTCATCTAAATATTATAGCAAATATTTTTGAGTTAATGTACTGAACTTTTAGTGGTAGATTTGTTAAATTTTACTAGATAAAGATGCTTGTTAATTAGATTACTAACACTGTAAAAAAGAGAAATTTTAATCATTTATAAAAAGTTTATTTTTTTAAATGGCCATTTATTCTAATATATTAGGTCATTATATGCCTATAAATATGTAAAATACCTTTTAGAGCATGGAAATAGTATATATTATATTTTTATTCTTTATTCTGTACTTATTATTCTAGTTTATTATGTAATATGATTATATACCACTATTTTGGCATGCCAATAATATTGAAAATAAAAAAGTATTGTATTTCTATTATATATTCCATGTTATTCTATTAACAACATCTGGAAAACATCCAGTTTCTTTTTGTGTGCATTTTAATTATATTAATGTAAGGAAGAAAATGACCATAGAAATATTTTTAAAATTAAAATATTGAAAAAGGCTCTTATAATTTATGTATTTACTCGATCCTAAAATTTTTCCTCATTTTATTCCATTATATTTTTCTAAGTTATATTGGCATGAAGGAAGACATATATTATATTGACATAGGAAGAGGTCAGGCTTAAGCATTCATAGTTTTATAAAAATGAGTTTTATGTAAACTTAATTGAGTTAATATTTTTTAATTCGTGTAAAATTTTAATTTGAATGCTCCTGATAATGGCATCTTTTTATGACTAAGAACCAGTTAATCAGCCACGAAAATTTTAATTCCATTTTAGTAGTGGAATGCATTATTGGGAGGTAATTTCATCTTTGGTGTATACTTCGTATTACGTTTTATACCACTATTTTGGCTTATTATTATTATTAACTGTGGATTTTTATGAATTTTTTATTTTAAATATTGCATTTTTAGAATGTGAAGGGATAATCAACAATATTAATTATTGACAAGTATTTGTCTGAATCATTAGTTTTGATGATAATGACTGAACACAAAAAGGGAAATATTTAAAATATACAAGTTTAAAGTTAAAATATAGTATCTCTAAGACTGAACAAGTGGTCTTCGCAGGAAATATGTCTTCAGTTTTCTTTCATCATTTGCACTGTTGTATGTATTAGTGAAAAAATTGCAGTGTTTAAATAGATATTTAATGCAGTAATTAAAATATCTGTTTTTAATATCTGAACACTAAAATGTAAACTACCTCCATACAGTTATTGGTTTATCATAAGCAATAAGAAAGCTACATTGCAGCACATGAGCTAGAGGATGAATTATGTTTTTCTTTTTAGTCAGTACCTGCTTGATATAAAAATCTGAGTTGGGCTGAATCATTTTCAGAGTGACAAAGCCACTCTTGTAAAAATCTTCACTGAACTTTAATAAAAGATTGACAATTTCTTAACATTTTTATCAGCTGTTTCAAAATTGATCTGAACCAGTTGAGAAGATCTTTAGCTAGTTGTTTTCTTGGGGGGGGCTGAATTTCATTTGACAAACATAGCTTATAAACTGAAATTTTGAATTATGTATGCTTTTTGATTCTCTCATAATCCTTTGCTGCTTATATATACCCACAATTCTGATTTTTAAATGTACTTGAATATATTTATAGAAGCTGTATTTTTTTCCCCAAAAAGAAATATTGCTGTTGTTTGACATCAGCCACTTCGAATTGGAAAATGTAAAATACCCTAAGAATTCCTCATTAAACTCACTCAAGCTTGATCATTTTACTAAATTTATATAAAAGAACCTTAAAGTTTTTTTTATATTCTTTCTGATTATAGATCAGGTAATTATTTCTGCACAAAGTGTGCACCTGTGTGATTATTTAATTTTGATAGAATAATAGCTCATTAACTAATGGTTCATAAAAGGCATTAATTAATAAGTCTTCATTTGAGCGATTATTAGACCAAAAGTTCAAGCATCTTTAAGTTGATTTATTTTCTATTTTTAAATTCCTGTAGTCCAGTGGGTCTCAATCGTTTTTCCTCATTTCACCAGTGCTAAATGATCATTCTCCGCCCCCCTCCTTCACACACACACACTTCATTCCAAAGCTCAAAAAAGGAACGTATACATTTATTTAAATTCAGATTATGCTTTAATGTATTTTATAAATTAAACAAGAAAAAGTATAACATTTATTTAAATTCAGATTATGCTTTAATGTATTTTATAAATTAAACAAGAAAAAGTATAACATTTATTTAAATTCAGATTATGCTTTAATGTATTTTATAAATTAAACAAGAAAAAGTATAGAAATTGTTGATAAATACCCAGTAGTTTTTTACATTCATAAAATAAAACTAAATACTTGACAGGTAAATAAATGGCTGCCCACATCCCTGCTATAGTCTTTAAATATGTATATCAGCATCTTTAATTATGTAAAACTCTGCTATAATGCATTCTTTCAGGTGTACCAAATATTAAAAATATATAGGTATTAAGTTTTAGAGATATGCAAAGTAAAATACAGGATTCTTCAAATAGCTAAGAAGTTTGGAACTAATCAGAAGGATGTAAAATGTAGCCCATTTTATTAACTTTACTGAAAACACTAATACAGCAGATAATTCTAAATAATTAAAATGACCAAGTAGTAGGTGAGAGCTGCAGTTCTCTCAATTATATATCCGTGTACCACTGCTCACCATATATTTTTCATGTTTTGGATATTTTATATATGTATTTTGAAGAGTTAATATCTTTTCAACTTTTCTGCATTTCCAGAAAATATCAGCCTAACACCTATTTGTCTCAAAGTTTTTAATAGGTTCATAAAGAATAATAATAATTTTTTAAATAAATCCTATATCAAAGTCTTATTTGACATAATTAATGAATTATTTAAGTTTATAGAACTAAAAATGCTAGAAAATACTGTAATAATTCCATATGTCTGCAGACTTTCACTTGTTTTATCCTGTAGATTTAGTGTTGGTGCTATCACTTTTCTGAAGTAAAATCAGAAATACTGACAAAGGCTGTGAATATTTTATAATATTCCAGTGCTTAAAGTTCATTTTAAGTTAAAATGTTCTCCATTTTGCCTGTCCTTAAATTTATATGTAAATAATGGAATCTGATTTTTTTTTTTTTTTTTTTTTTTTTTTTTTTTTTTTTTATTTCAAAAATAGTAAATATGCTTTAAATAGCTCTTTGCTAATTATATAATTTTCATGTTTTGATAATATATTATTGAATTCTTGAATAAGAAATATTACTTTTTCATATCTTTCAAGAGTACTTATGGATTCAGATTGAAAATTTATAGTTTCATTTTCCAAGAATACTTTTTCCTGCAAATATTTTATTTTGAAAGATTAATTTTTTAAATTTTATGCATAAGTATTTATTCTTTAATAATGCATGCAGTTTTTAATTAATTCTTTAATATTGCATGCACTTTCCAAATTAAGTATTTCTTGGTTCTCATTAATAAAAAATGATTTCTTAAAGTGTTTTAATAAATGTATATTTTTAAATAAATGCTGTTGTGTGTTATTTTAATTTTTAATGTTAAAAGATTTTATAAATTTACATTAAATTTATTACTAAAAGAATTTAAATTTTGTTGTAGCAAAGCAAGGCCATATCTATGAGAAATGTGTATTTTTATATGAAAGAAGTTAATTTATAATAAGAGGAAATTTAATCTCTTCACCTTTTACATATTTAACTGTACAGACAAAGTTATATACTGTATTTAGCTATGATATTGAGTGAATTTTGTTAAAGAAGATAGTTTGACTATAGAATTTTTATTAGTTCTTTCGTTTGAAAAAAAACTTAAATTACTCCTACATCATTTATCTTAATGAAAACTCAGATACAGGAAACAATTACCACATATTCCGGCATATAGCATGCACTTTCAAAGCAAAAAATAAGATCAAAATTTATGGGGATATGTTATGCATTGGGTGTAATTAATAATAAATTTAAAAATAAGGAATCAGCACAAAAAATTATATTTCTTTATGTACCTAAATGCTGTTTATTTAAAAGAAATGACATACCTTATGAACTTAAAAATTTTCATTATTGAATAACATGAAAAGTTCATCTTATTTATCTTCTGTTATATAGTTAAGCATCTCTTTAAAGTCTGTTTCATCTTCACAATCACTATTACGCTGGTGTGTAAAAGACAACCGTTCTTCCGTTACATCTAGATTGTTAGATATACTGCACTTTTTAAATGACTTTTGAATTATGTCGGGTTTAATTTCATTCCATGCTTTTATTATCCTCTCGCACACTATTTCTAAACTGGCCTAATGTATTTGCCTCCTTATTTTAAACATGTTTCACCTTCTAACATCCAGGTATTCTACTAGGTATTGTCATTTTAATTTTTCTTTGAACAATTTATTGATACACACATGTAAAGGTTGAACTAATGACATTAATTCAGCTAGAATAACTGCCATGTCTGTATTACTCTTTCAATATTTTCTTTGTATTATCCATTAGATAAATTTGAACATGTTCCAGACTCAGATTTTCTGGATTCTTTTTAGGCAAAAGGACGCTTTTGCCAAACATTTCTTTTTCACAGTTTCACACCATTTCCATCCATCCCTTCTTGTGAATTTGGAAGATTTGGGAAATTACATTTTAGCATAGTCTTTCTTTTAAAAATAACCATGAGTTTGTATTTTGAAGCATCTGCTAAGCAGAAAAGTCCTATTGTTAAGTGAGATCGTTCGTGATCTGTTGTTTTTATGTGAACAGTTTTTGTTCCTTTCACATCAATTGCCATATCAAACATTACTGGAGTTTCATCCATATTTGCGATACATGATAGTATTTTTTTTTCCTTTGTGGGTCAATAAAATACTTGGAAACTTATCCATTTATTATCCAAATCTTTCGAAAGCCTCTGCGAAACTTTTTTTCTTGTAGAACTAAATCATCCTGTGCCATAAATGTTCTACACAAACTCCAGTTGTTTTAAAGTTTTCACTTTCATTTGCATAATTTTTGGCCCCTTTTAAGGCAAATAAACATATACTATTTCTTGTTACTATTAATCGATTCTGGTGTTTTCTTAGTCCCGAGTTTGCAACACTTTCTTTTAGGAAAAAGCCATTTCGTTACTCCTTTATGCAAAGCACATTTATTCTATAGCATATTAATTATTGTGGTTTCAATTTTCTTCCACTCGTGTATGGAGATTTCATCAACACCAAACATCCTTGCTGCAGCATGATTTCCATTTTCTTTCACGAAATGAATGGCTTTGCGTTTGAAACCAGAACTGTTTTTCTTTTTGCGGGAGCCATATTTACTACTAAAAAAAACACTAGGTCAACTGTATTTCAGCTAAAAGAAATGTGATTTACTAAAGCCTTCGATTTTCACTTTGAAATCATGGCTTCAAAAGGCTTCAGAAAGAGAAAATATCTAACTCCTAATTTCACAAATTCATTCAGGTTGAAAGCACATTCTTGCTACAAATTATATCCCACTTTTTTTTTAAACTCTACAATAGCATTCTTTTAGACATTTGCATCGAATGCAATTCACAGTCTTTGCAGGAATATTTACTCCCTCCAGCATTTAACCCAAGCACATATTGTTCCCCTTATTGCTTGTCAGTTCAGTATACCGTTGTTCAAAAGGCTAAAACAAATCTTTGAATAAATGACCTCAGATGATATGAACATTACACATGTATCTTTTATGTTTCTTCTTGAAGAATTGGATGCACATTTTATGGTGAGTACCTAAAAATTAAAAAATGTACCTTGAATTTAAAGAGGTGTGTTATACACTGGAAAATACAGTATTTTCTGTACCATGGATTCAGCATGCAGTAAATTGAAGTGATATGGAAAAATGCTTATGTGTTTAAAGTAATCAAATTTTTAAACTAGGTAAAAATCAACTTTAGAACATCATTTTTTTAGGCTGATCTAAAATTAATGACCATCTAAGGTTAAATTTTGCCAATTTCAATTTCAAATTGGCATGCATATATTTACAGATGTTATAGTCAACTAAAGCTATATTTTAAATATGTAAATAAAAAGTTAGCACACACCTGAGAATCAGATTTACAGATATCATTCTTTAAAAATTTTATGATTATTTACAATGCATTCATAATTTTGTGTCTATGTCAATGTAATTTGTAAAAAATTGATGCAAGAAAGCTAAGCTTAGAATGGAAGTAAGTTCAATAAAATTTATTGTCAGCAATGTTGATTTTCCAATATAGCAAGTATAAGAGGTGTAGTGGGTTAATGATCAAAATTTGGCAACATAAATCCTAGATTGTTATTGATCTTTAAAAAAAAACTTTGTATTAGATATGTACAGATATTCTACCTATTTTTTTAGTTGAAAAGGAATATAATAATCATAAAATGAAAATTATGATTTCCTGTAATTATCATCATTATGTATGATCTCTTGCCATCTTTTGGTTGTAGGATTATCTCCTGCAGAATTACCTGTATTAACAGGTAGCTCTGTTTTAAAGTAAAAAGGAATTTGATATGTTATTTTCACACTCTCTGTAACTTGAAAATTTGGAAAGAGAAGTTGTTCTTTAATGATCAAATGAGAAAATACTGTTGAGATTAGGTCAGGAGAATATCACATGTGAATTCATATTTCCTAAGCAAATTCTAGAATTGTTTGCTAGAGGATTAAACAGCACATCTAGCATTCTCATGGTAAGAGGTAAAGTCTTTTCAAATGGCAAGTGTTATGTGAATTCTTTTTTCAGTCCATCTAACCATAGACATTGAAAATGAGGATTAATTGTTTGGTAGTATTCTAGAAAGTTATTCTCTTCATATCCCATCATACACTTAAATCTTTTTGGAATGCTATCTTCTTTTTTAGATTGATGGAACTATACTACAGTTTGCCACACTATCTCTCAGCATTTGCTATTATGGTACAATATCCATTCTCACCTTCTATTATAATTTGTTCCAAAAACTGTTTTGGAAAATGAGAAAGACACATTACTCATCCATTCAACATAAAGTTATTTGCAATTTGCTGACTGAACATGATAAACTTGGATGTTTGCATTCCTCTTTCATTCATCTCCATTAGTTTCTGGATAGTTGGATGTGGTTCATTTTTTTTATTATTCAGTCCAGAACTTGATCAGAAGCCACTTATGGATGTCTAGAATATGTACAATATATTCTAGACATCCATAAGATTATATATATATATATAATCTTTTTGGATTTTTGAAAACAGTGCTGGCATATGTTATCAATTGCTTCTTCTCCATACACTTGACAAAATGATATGGCAAGCTACAACTGCAATATTAACTATATCAAACTTGTGCAAATAACAGTGTCTGAAGTACTTATGGTTTGCCATTTTAAACTGCTAAATGTATAAATGCTAAATGTTAATTGCTAAATGTATAAATTACTCTCATAAATTTTGTGGCTTCTTATATTCCGTTTACTCATTTGTACTTCCTTTTAAAGGAAATATCGTAATCACGAAAAATTTTGGATATCCGATTTCAGCGGAAATATCCATTTTGGCTGTTCCCAAATCCACACTTTATTTTTTTCCATGATGTCTGTATATATGAACAGAATAAAGGATTCTTTTTCAAAACAGATTGTAAAGTAGATTTTTGTGCGATGTCTCTGCATACGTATCTTGCATAACTCAAAAACTATTAGCTGTAGAACACTGAAATTTTGTATATGGGATTGCTAAATAACATCTGTTTGTGCACCTCTCTTTTTTTATTGTAGTCAGCAGTTTCAAAAGTGTGGGCATATATGTATTATACTACCCACCCCCTTTACCTGGCCTTTATTTTTGCAATTGCTGGTATTCTTCTTCATGTATATACTTCCAGTTGCAGAAGCATTTTAAATCACAAAATATCATGTTTTGGTAGTGTCAGATTTAAAAAAAATTCTTTTTGAACAAATAACTAAATCTAACTTTTGTTTGTCTCTCAGTTCTTATACTTATTTTTAAGAAAGTTTTATAATCGCTATAAAAACATAAATTAATTTGATTTCCATATGACAAAAGTTGATCAATATATTTAGTTTCAAAATTTGCAATTTTTGAAGTCATTTTCAGTTTGCCTTTAGGGATTGGTTTAAGTTACAATAATTTGAGGAAATAAGTTTAATTGAAATACAACAGAATATGTGTATAATTTAAAAGGCCATATAGTGAAGTCATGTGGTGTCAGCTTTTTATCAGATTTTTTATTGTTAAAATTCCAGTCATTTAGTGCCATGTTTGATGTAAGTAGTGATACAGTCACAGTTTGTGTCTGTAAAATGGGTAGAGCTTTTGCACTAATATGCCTTTCTGATCAAGCAGCAATAAAGAACCCAAGACTACTGAATTTTACTTATTGTTATTTTTCAATTCTTTATTTAAAATATCTAATATCTTATAGTTTTGGGGGATATACTTATTTTTTAAATTCTCCAGAAAAATAACTGTCGATATGAGGAATGAAATTTTACAGATAAGTTATTGATGTTGATTTCAACTAGCTAATTTTTATCATCTGAAATTTAAATTTTAAAAATCTGTCTCCTCTCCTATGACATATAAGTAAACAAATTAACAGGCCTGTGATTTATATGGTCAATAGGAGATCATTTATTTTAAGTAAGTTAATAAAATAGGATTTGATGCAGACATCCTTCTCTAAAATTTTATCAGCTCGTTAATTGAGAATTGGTTAGCATATGAAATTTTTCATTTTAAATATTACAAGAAGCTAATTTTGCATTTCCTCTTGCCATACTTATCATGGGAATAAATCTAGCTTGTGTAGGTGAGAAATATTTACTATATCATAGGAATTTAACCGATTAATAAGCTGTTCTTAATTAGTCAAAGATTCCACTGTCCTTAATGATTGCTAAACAAACAAGAATTACTTTTACACTTATTTGTGTAATGCAAAGGAACCTCTTTTTAGTGAGATAATATAAGCATTTCTTTTCAAGAATGCATATAAGACTGCATTTGATACAAGGTAGTAAATGCATAAGTTATCATTTTGCTTTCCTTATCATTTTTACTTGTGTGTGGTACTGCAGGTATTGTCTTAGAAGAATAAAATTTTTAAGCACAATTTATTATATAGGCAGCTAGCTCTTATATGCTTTACTTTTATCAGAAACATCCTTGCTTACACCAATACGATAATTTTGAATTTATTGTTAATGTTTTAAAAAACTGACTGACATGCATTATAGCTATTAAAACTGAATAATAGGTATTATTTAAATAAATCTGAATTATTACATTTTAAGAGGGTATCGGTTTTATAGAGTGCCAAGAGTTAAGAAAATATTTGGTTGTTGTAAAATTCTGAAAGTTTGTGTTTTCTTCTCTTACAATTTTCTAGAATTTGTTCAAGTCAAAATAATGTTGCTGTTTAACATTTTGTATGCATGTTTTTACTAATGTAGCACTTTAAATATTCATTTTTTAAAGCTTGATTACTGGTTGAAACAGTGATTATTAGTAAAGTTAATAGTTATTGTAAGCTGATAAAGTTTACTAACAAGGGTATAAGCATAAAGTGGTTTTCTTGTAGATAATCAAATAAGCATTTATTGTTTGATACAGATAAATTGCATGCTGTTTTATTGGGCGTCAGTATCAGCGTGTTTATGATTAAAATAAAGAATATACATGTTTAAGTAACTTTATTTTATGCTGGAACTTCTTTCATCAGTTTAGTCTATAAAGACCATACTTGTGGTTATTATTTTCAGATTCATACCATAATGCTGCCCTCAAGAATAGAATGCTGGTTACAAGAATAGAGAGGTTATTCCAACTGAGTGAGCTAGCCAAGGAAATATATCACTAGAAGATATATTTTAATTAATGGTTGTAGATATTAATTCAGATCTAAGAAAATAAGAATTTGAGGCCGAGGAAAGTAAAGGTTTATTAGTTGTCATTCTAAGTACCAAATAACAATGAAGAATAAAGGATTATTGAATGTTTTAAGTATTTTATAGGAGAATCATCAACTGGATGATTACCTTTTAAAAACATTGGATATTTTTATAACTTTCTTTTAAATTCCTTTCCCCATGTTTAAGGGATTCTTGTTAAAAATATTGTTTCATTGGCTAATGGTATGGATAAAATAAGGATGTTCTGAAGTCAATCGCACAAGAATATTAGATTAGAATTGTAACACTATGAAAACATTTTTCCTTATGATTATTGCATAATATTTTTGTCTGTTATATTGATTCTGAAAGTACTCCATGATGCTGTAAATTGAATAAGTGAAGGAAGCTCAAAAGTTTAATCTCGTGAGAAAAAATATTGCAGTATCTGCTCAGTTTTTCAATGTGTAAACATGCAGAAAGAATCTGGATAATAATGAATATATGTACAAATGCAGATATCGGTATGCATGATTAAATTAAATATGCACATTTACACCTAGAAAGATGCATGTCAGTGTACGAAATAACAGTAAAGAAAAATTTCGTAT
>KK121473.1:185806-227726 GCA_000611955.2 Stegodyphus mimosarum | reverse complement strand
AATTCGGATAATAAAGATGCCGCTTTTATTATTTTATTTCACTTTTATATAATATAAGTCAAATATAAAAATGACAACTTTTTAATTCTGGAAATGTCTGTTAATAGTGCTAGGCTGAGTATTAATCCTTCCGCATAGAGCGATTTTCAACTAAGAAAATATTTAGAGAACTTAACCCTTTGCGAACGAGAAAGGATTTTCGCTGAGACAACAACTATGGCAAATAATTTCACTCCAAAGATTAGCAGAATGTTGTTGATAAGCCTAATGCCTAGAAAATAATTATTTCCTTTCTTTAACGCTTAATAACTCTTATCTGTTGATGAAGCATAAAGATTTTCGAAAAATTAATTCTGCAAATTTGAATTGAAATGTATTGAATTCTTCCAAATAAAGTGGTCGTTGAATGACGTCAGGTCTTCCTGGTTGCGGATAAAAGTGAGCTTTGACTTTTATGTAATTTTTTATGACGCGTGACATCGTCAACGTGGGTAATGCAATTGTAGTATTCCCCCCCCCGAGCTTTAAACCGTAAATACTACCCACATTAGGTCAGCTATAAAACTTAAACTGAGAAATTTTGCAACGGCTACAATTAAAAAAAAAAAAAATACATTAATAAAGCATTGATGGAGGAATAACTAATGAGAGATTCCCTCGACGCCCCCTCCTTCCGTGCGAAATTATCCAAACTGATAATTTCGCTCAGGAGCTGTGAAACGAACCCTTTCCCATTTATTCTAATAAATTAAAGAATTTAGTGGAATCAGATCCACAACAAATAAATCAGACAGTTAATGTACGCTTTTCAACTCTTCTATGGCACTTCGCAATAATACGAAAATTAAGCAAGTTAGTCAAGACTGACTAACTGGCTGGTGAAATAAAGTATGGTATTTGGAAATGTGCTCTTCTCTTATCAGAAGAAAGGGTTCTGTCGTGAATTATAACTGTGAGTGAAAAGCAGGTATTCCATTGCAATCATACATGTTCGTCGTAGTAGATGGGAGTGAAAGATGTTGCAGTATGAACTTAAAGGCACTTTTGCATCCAAAGAAGATGTTTACTTTGGGGTGTTTTTCTGATGTTATTAACTAAATGTTAAAAATACGACGATTGAAACGATAAATGCGGTTCGATATTGCACAGCTATGCCAGAAATGCGTGACATATTGTAACTTAAGCGACAGCACTTACGAATAGACATGGAGTGCTTGCTGCTACAGGATAACGCCCAACTACAAACGGTAGTGTTAACCGTACGGAAAATCAGCAATTGGGATACAAATTCTCTTGACATTTCCCCAGCAGACTGCAGTTTATTTCAACACTTTAGCAATTTTTTTATCACGAGGTGTTTTGCCAATAAAGCATCAACTTATCAAGCAGTAGATGATTTCACTTCCAGAAATTCTGATTTTTTTTACAAATGTGGGGTAGATTAGTTTTATTAAGCAAATGTTCTTTTTATTCTCTTGTTTTTCAATCGTCTTTAACATCAGAGTTTCCATTTGCAACTACTCAATATTTAATTAATTTTTACTATACTTCTTGTCCACAAAAATTTTAACTTGGGCTTTATTTTCGCATTCATTGGTAATAGAACTAAACTTAGTGACAAAAATGTTTCAAAAGGCGCAAATATTTGTTTTTGGCATTTTTTAAATATAAGAAATCAGTTTTGTAAAAATTGCGATATCTTAACATTTTTATGTGTTTTCCCAGCCACTCTACTTATATTCAGGAAAATTTTATACTCATTGTAAAAATTAAAATACAAAAAGTGTGTAATTCTCGTACGACGGCACTTGATCGAGATGTAGTTGAACCTTGATTCGCAAATAAATTTTTCAAACAAAAAAATGTCTTGGATGACGAACGCTGTGTCAAGATACGAACAATAGCCATCACCAGGAAATGATACTCTAAACTGCAGTTATGCCGTGGAGGAAGTGTCTTTAGAAGAAAAATGTTCCTAGTTATTGATCCGCGAAATGGGTAAGTTGCAAATATTAATAGAACATTATCATTATATAAAGCAGTAATAAGCCATGGCATAAATATTTGCAATGCTATGTTTTGCTTTAGTAACATTTTAAAACATAGACAGAAACAAATCACAGTAGATAAAATGCTTAATGAAACAAAGGATGTGCGATTTTCAAGTAAAAACTACTTTAGGAAAAAAAAAAAAAAAACCAAAACAGCAGCTGTTACGAAATAGAAATTCTATTTCATACAATAATATTTTTTTTCCTTGAACATTGGTAGTTTGGTCCAGGGTTCGAATGTCGGCGAATAGGCTGGCTTTATGGGCGTTCCTCTGGTTTTCCCCGTGTTTAATCTGGATACGAGCCAGTTTTCCTTAAAAATCCTCCACGGCGCATTCCTACCTTTGGGAATACCATTGTATACGACGCCCTGTTATAAAATGGTAATCATAGTAATTTTCACCTTTTGCTTCTTTACCGTTTTCTACTTTTTCTTCATAGAGATATGGTAAAATTAATTCATGTTTTTTCTGTTTTTTACATGTGTAGTATTATATTAAATTTTATGAATTCTATGGGTTTTGCATTACGTAATTACGTACGAAGTACTCTTTTCTAAGCAATCATTAGGTATCCGGGATCGGATTAATTCATTTTGCATCAATTCCTATTGGGAAAACTATTTCGGTGTACGAATATTTCTCAAAGGCCAATGTTGTTTCCGTGTATTGTTTTATTCATAGAGAAGTGTTGCTGCCAAAATCTCTTGGTAATGAACTGCAAAAGGTATTTGATGGTGTCACAAAAATTGTAAACGAAAGCTACTTCATTTTACAATTTTTAAAAAGGCTCTGTGAAAACATGGATATAGAGTACACAAAGTTGTTATTATACAATGAATCCGGTGGTTAAATAGAGGCAGAGCTTTTAATAGGATTTTTGAGCTAAAGAAAGAAATGCGGGCATATTTTCAACATAACTACAACAAGAATTTGCTAAGTGCTTTGAGAATCAAATATGAGAGCTGATGATAGCTTATTTAGCAGATATTTTTCATCACTTGAATCAACAGAATAAGTTACTGCAAGACGGCGAAGAAATTATACTAACTTCAGGAGACAAGATTCTTTATGGGAAGATCATGTAAAAGGGAATCTTGCTATTTGTTACGAATTTTATACATATGTATATAATTGTAGTGACATTATATGTGAAAATGCAGTATTTTTTTTATATCGTAACGTAAATCGTCTCCTTTCTGTGGAAAGTGAAATCCACGTATGTACACTACCGGACATTGAAAATGCAACACCAAGAAGGAGTCGCCAGAAATTGATGAAACTCGGCAAACACAGAGAGACAGCAACGAACAATAAGTGATATTTATTTCGAATTGATATGCATAATACAGAGCGAGAACAGCGTCGGCTCAGTATGTTATGGTTATGCGCCACTGACAAAGCTTCTGACCTAAGGTAAAACCGGACGGAATGATGCCTGATCAGTGGAAAAAGCAACAAGCAGCCACCACAACAGGGTAGTGGCTGAAAGACCAAATGCCATTAACTGTTCTTAATCAAGAAAGTTACAGAAAGTAGTTTACGAAAATGATTACAAAAACATATTACATAAATTGCTACATTGGATACGTAAAACGTAAAGTTAGGTTACAATAATCTTGAGTAAACTGCCACGTAATGCAAAAATATATACATAAAAGTTGTGCCAATTTCTATATGCGTTAGAAATATATAAATGAAAATACACAGATATATATAGTTTAAAACTATAGTGATAATAGATGCATTCCTATATGTGATATAAGACGTGATAATAGATGCATTTCTATATGTGATATGTTACGTCTTATAATAGAATAGTGTAATACGTTGGTGATCATTAATCAAATATACATATTGTTGGCAATTGCGTTTATGTGAATCATCGCATAAGCGTATAATTAGTACTTTAATACATTCTAATAGTATAATTCTTATAATGTTAGAATTTCATATTGTGAACCACATAATATTTTAGACCTGGTACAATTGGAATCATATAATGCAGTGATTAAATATGACATGACAGTAAGCAAAACGTCAGTGTATGATATAATAGTACAATAATATAGTGCATTTAGTGATAAGACACATAAATACGTTAGTCAATGGTATTGTATAGTATAGTACCTTAATATTATGAGATAGAGCAATGATAAAGTATTACTATAAATTAAATATAACTAAATGTGACAGATTTTTAAAGTGTGCCTTAATGCAGTTGTAGAGACATTAAGTTATTTCGAAGCCGGAAGACGTGAAAAATGAGCAATGTCCTCGCCTTGACTCGGACCTCAGGCCGAGTGTGCTGACCATTGCACCACGAAGTCATTCTAAGAAGACGGGAGAAATACGTTATAAAGTGACACATTATATTTTACACTGTTTGACATAACTGTAGTAATGCAAAGCCGTTTATAATACATAAATAGTTATTTAGGAATGATGTTAATAGGCGATATATGAATGAAACAAAAATGCGGTAATACAATGTTACATTAGGGGCTTTAAACAGTGCCCTACTTACTCTACACGTGCGTTACATTACTCATAAATCAAATTTGCTTAATGTGAATCATCACAAAAGGGAAAACTTATTTCTTATAGAACCCGATAAGTAACGTTATGCAAAACATTACAGCAAATAAAGCATTGCATGAAATAATTCAGTGATATAGTAATACTATATGTAAAATGACAGATGTGATGATAATTGAAAAATATATTTGATGCAGGAATTCAATAACAATATGCAAAATACACTGCTGGCCACTCAAATTGCAACACCAAGAAAGACAAGAGATATCACAACAAAACTTATTTAGTAGATAACATGTTGACCAAGTATCAAATGATTAAATTTATAGACTTCTCTGAAGTGTGGTTCCTTCCAGAATCAGTAGCCAGAATAGCCGCCATTGTTGGAAATCACCGCTGCCACACGCCTCGGCATTGATTCAAAGAGACTTTGGATGCGTTCTTGGGGTACAGCAGACCAAGCAGCTTCCACACGTTTCCAAAGTTGATCTGGTGTAGCAGCTTGGGATGTAAATTGGGTCAATCGTTCAGCAACCATGCACCACATGTTTTCTATCGGCGAAAGATCCGGAGAGCGAGCCGGCCAGGGAAGCAATTCAGTCTTGCGATTGACCAAGAACCCTTGGACAATGCGTGCAACATGTGGTCGCGCATTATCCTGTTAAAATATGGCTGTGGGTAAGCCCTGAAGATAAGGAAGGACAACTGGCTCCAACACCTCGGAGATGTAGCGCTGGCTGTTTAAAGTACCGGCAATACGTACTAGAGAAGTGCGAGAGTAATATCCAATACCGCCCCATACCACAATACCCGGTGCAGGAACAGTGTGGCGGTGCATAACGCAGCTGTTCAGCATCCTCTGTGTCTCCAGACTCGAATCCGACCATCGTGGTGTTAAAGACAGAAGCGTGACTCGTCAGTAAAGACACTTTCATTCCATTCTGCCGTCCACATCCTTCTTTCATCGCACCATTGGCGGAGGAGACGTCTGCGGTTCTGCGTCAAGGGTAGACGAAGCAATGGACGTCTTGCGGACAGACTACTCTGCTGTAAACGGCGTCGAATGGTATGCACAGACACTGGATGATGCGTTACAGACTGAATGTGCTGTGCTATGGTTCGTGATGTGACTGAACGATCCGTCACTGCCACGCACACAATGCTCCTGTCATCACGTGAAGTTGTGCACTGAGGTTTATGCGATCAAACATGTCGGTCCGTCGTATCCTCCTGCATACAACGGTCACGTATGCGCATTACAGTTGTTTGGTTTCGTCCAACACGACTACCAATTTTCCTGAAAGATAATCCACACTCTCGGTAGGCCACTATCCTTTTTCTGTCGAACTCGAATACTTGATCAAACGATGATCGCTGTTTACTACGAGGCATAATTGATCGTTTTTTTTAAACCACAGAAAAAACGTAATTGCCGAACTTGAAGTCGTCGAAAACTCCAAGCCTTAAATAGCGCTTTGAAGTGGCACCACAGTCGCGCGTGATTTGTGTCTGCGCTGAAATTCTAATCATTTGCATATCTCACCTCCGCTAATGCATATTGTAAATTTCATGTTATTTGCATGCTTCCTTCAGTGCGTTGCATTTACGGTGGCTAGCAGTGTATTATAGTAATTAAATCAATACATGAGGTGATTCAATGGTACATTACTAATATAAATTCTATGACAGATATGATATAAATTTTAAAAAATATACTCAAAGCAAACTTCAAGTGACTCGGTGCATTTTATAAAACCTTACATGATAAATTGAGTAATGCTTACATTTTAGATGCATTTTATGATACATTATGTAAAAAGTAGAGCATAGCATTAAGTAACAAATTCTTAACAAACCAATACTAAGGCATAGTTACCAAGTCTATAACTTCATTTTTGAGTGGTACACTGGTCCAAATACGCTAATAGGTAATTTGAATTCATTCAGGAATACATTAGTACTCTATTTACAAATAGGGCAAAGTAGTTAATAGTACGCCTACTGGCAATGCATACAAATGAAAAAAAAAAAGATGAGCTTAAATATGAAATAAGCATACATGAAAATGTAAACAAGGAAACTGCAAACTAAATAAAATCCTGAGTAAGAAGACGAATTAACATTTCTTCTAATTTTATAGCAATTGTCAATGGAAGATGTACACATTTTGATATCATTAAATGCCTAAACGATGAGTTAATTTCGTACAGTCGTATATTAATCAGCTACAAAAAAGCGTCAGCACAATTTATATAAATACAAAATAGTTTATAAACAGCATACTGGTGAAACATATTACGAGTATTAACAACAGAAAAAGAAATTCAACAAAACTTACTAATTGAAATTTGATTCAGAGGAAGAAAATGAATTTAAGTTGTAACAAATTTTTATACAGTTACTAAGTTTATGCAATGCTCCTTTTGATTTCAATAATTGGCTAAACCAGTTTGCTTTTCATTTGTTTTAGGTGTGGAATCCAAGATAGTTGTGAATCAAAAACAAGACCCAAGTACTTAATTTGATTGCTGAATTTAATTGATTATCCTTGTAATTTCAGAGATGGGATTCTTTTTAGGCGTGTTGCTGCACTTATTATCATTGCCGAAGTTTTTGAAAGAGATATTGTAATTTTGTATTTACGGGCCGAATTACTAAATATATCCAAATAGAACTCAGCTGTCGATTGTAGTTTTGACTTCCCATGTATGACCATTAGGAAGTCGTCTGCATAGGCAATTATTTCACATTCTTGAAAGTGTCTGAATTCTTGAAGAATCGAATTGGCGACTATGGTCCAAAGTATCGGTCTTAAGCAACAGCCCTGAGGGCATCCTTTTTGAAGCTTTCTGGTTCTGAGTCTGTTGTAATCTGTGCTGCTTTAACCTGTAGATAGCTCCTGATTAAATCAATGAGATTAGATGGACATCCCATACTGACCAGAACATTTATTATATCCGGCCACCATAGGGAGTCAAAAGCTACTTGAATGTCCACGCTAATGATTAAAGAGTGCTGTCGATTGTATCTGTTATTCTGCAAGAACATTTGTAGGTGAGAAATGGCATGTTCTGTCGATTTTCCTCTAAGGAATCCAAACTATGACATTTAAGATATTATGAGAAGAAAAATAAAATTGCAAACGTCGTAAAATTATACGCTCCAACAACTTCCCCAAAGCTGGCATTAAACAGGTCTATATGAGCAAGCTTCTAAGGAGTTTTTACCTTTTTATAAAAGAGAATAATCTCTGCACATTTGAAAGAAGTAGGAAAGTGACGCAATTTCCAGCAACAGTTGATGGACGCTGAAAGGAGGGTAGGAGAAATTTTGTAGATCATTTGTAAAATAGCGTTATCAATACCATCGGCCCAAGGGCCTTTTTGGGTTTAAATGCTTGATGATATTATCTAATTCAAAGTAATTTGGTTCAGATTCTGATGAAACAAATGAAGATATATATGCATTGAAGTTTTCTCTAATAACAGATTGAGTCACTGTATCATCTTCTAGATTATCGTCCTTGAAAACTGCAGATAGTAAATATGTGACTGTATCTGCTGGCTTCTTAGCTTTTGGTTGTGCTTGAGAGAAAAGAGTAATTGGTCGAAAGATCTTGTTCTCAGCTACCTTAAAAAGTGATCCAAAAGAATCTTTTGTATTCTGACAAAAGGTGCGCCAAGGATTTTGTTTTGCTTCTTTTATTTGTCGGTTATAATTTGCATGAGATTTTTTATATTGAACAAATAAAGCTTGACGTTCAGAGGAAGAAGCAGCCTGAGCTTGTCGTCGTAGTTTGCGAAAGATGTTCTTTCTTTTGACAGTTTGTCTGTTCACCAGGGAGCACAGGTTCTATTGCGAAATGTTTTTATTCTAAATGATCGTTGACATGCTAATTGACATATATTTATAAATTGATCATAAGCTTGATCGATATCTGCTACAGTACGGCAGTTCTGAAAACTTTGAGTGAGAGAATCTGTCTAGGGACTAAGGTAAGTTCTGAGTTTTCCTAGGCCACCAAATGATATTTTAAAGAGTCGTTTTGTTTAAACTACTGATTGTAGTGCGTAAACTAAACGTTATTACTAGACGATCACTTAAAGTAATATAATCTAAAATCGTCCAGTCTTGAATTAAATTGGCAACAGCAGAATTGGCAAGTGTAATATCAGGCCAACCCTTTGCCCTCACAATATTAAACGTAGGCAGAGAAGTGAATGAATTAATAATTAAAAGATGATTTGTTTCGATGAAATCCAATAAAGATGCCGATTGAGAATATTCATGGTCAGAACCCCCTCCTCTAAGTATAATATCTGAAAAAGCAACGCTTAAAATAGTCGATTTCAAAAATCAACGTGCTTATACGTTTACTCGATGCAAAGTGAATTGAAGCGAGTAAGCAATGTGTCTGTGTTTCTACTCGGTGGAAAGTAAATTGAAGCAATTAAAAAACTACCTTCCTCAGTGTCTAATGCGATTGAAATGGTGTGCTCTGTAGCTTTCCAAACCAGGGAGGATAAGGGCCCAGTATACACTATTGTAGCCAAAGAATTTAATGGAAAGAAGATTTTACCATTTGAACCAACTCCTATTAAAGAGTGTTATCTTGTGACATCTGGCGCTTGATAGAGGCCGAAATAAGACCCTAATTCTAATTGTCTGTGAATCATGTGGCTTGTTGCCACTGACGAACGCTGTAAATTGCATTGTATAAATGTGAGTTTTTAATGGTAAATCTAGGCTATGTAGCTAGAACTGATTTGTCTTTATCAGAAGTGCTTGAAGTTCCTTCTTGTAGTTGGGACATTTTTTTCGAGCTCGCAGGGTTATGACAATCCAAGTTTGTGCCTCTAATGTTGTTAGATTTAGAAAAGTTGATACACAGTGAGGTTTCTTTAGAGTAGCTGACTGGAGTATTGTGTGAATGAGAGCACTGTACGCAAGCCGGGGGCTTCTTGCAGTTGCGGCTTTGGTATCCTAGCCCTTCATAGTTATAACAACGAAGAAGTTGGCGTATCTTCGGTACGACAGGAGTTAGACCCCATAAACAAACGACCTTGTTTTCCAATTTTATGGTAATAGTCCCTATCCACGTTTACTATCCAATTGTTACAGTTGTCTGATCGATGCAGGGAAGTGCGTGGATGGATGGCACCTCCCTTATGAGGTGGAGAGTGTATTTCAAATACTGTGGTTAAATCGTCAGTGTAATTTGAGGGTATTCCGAAGACGATGATTGTTTCGCTACTTGGCTTTGGTACTCTGATGTTGAAAGATTTAAGGTTTGCTCAGATGCTAAGGAGTCCTTTAGTTTTATAAGATGCTCTTTGGTTGCACAGCGAGTAAGAAGATCGTTGGAACGTGTAGGTCTAATTTGTTCAATTGGAATGCCCAGTTTCTTAGGTTAAAAAAAATAAAATTCATTCAAAAGTTTTAAAAAAAGCACTTATATGAAGAAAAACATACTACATAAACAAAAAAAAAGCAATTTATTTGTTTATTTTCTTAGCCTTTTCCTTTGGCAAATTGGTTAATAATATCACACGTATATTTAGATTATTAAATAAGTCACTCTTCATGGATAAACATTTGAAAACATTTAACGTGGTTTGTTCCAAAGAGCTGAAAAAAGATCTTTCATCGCTGCAAATTGTAGTGTCAATACTTCAAAATGTGCATTGCTGTGCCCACATTAGGAAATATAGACTCAGTTTTCAATTAAGTTATTATCCTTGAACTAGGTTCCGTAGTAGATATATTTTCTTCATTTTTAAACAAATGCACGTGTTTAAAGTTCAGCCATTGTTCGATAAAATTATTTTCTAAAAATCGTCCATATAATACCTTTTACACCTTTCCAAAATCCACACCTTTTGTTTATCAGAAACCCAAATTTTAAGTAAAGTTGTAAATTTTGAGTAAAGTACTTTATCTTTAGTACTGTTGGAAGTTTATTAATAAAAGCGTAATATATATACGTATTTACGTGGCATTCGTTACTGGCATCAAGTTCAACACCTTCCAAGGTATTTTTTGCCGTACTTTTTTTATCTTTTGTATTCATCGTGTCTGGACAATTTTATACCTTCACATTTGTAAAAGCTAAATAATTCTGTATTTCGTTTCCAAAATTTTTCTACAGAAGCTTATAATTTAACAATGCTTTCAATAATCGCTTTTTGAAAGGATTTTATCTGTGATTTTATCTTTTCCTGTATTAATTGTATCTGTGATTTCTAATATTTTACTCAAAAACGCTAATATAAGAGCAGTTTTTAGTGAATTCAACTCATTTAACAAACTCTGAGTTTCCAATATTGTAGGAGGATTTTGAAAATTATCTTCGTAAATTTTATTCAAAGCATCTTTAAAATTTTCATAACCGAAAACTGCTTACACTAAATCAGCTCTTGCTGATAAATAAGTGTCTCTTAATTTTGGAGGAACTTTGTTTTTTGGTGCTAGAGTATCTTTTAAAATTTCCCATCTTCGTGTTGATGCGGCAATGGTACTGTATAAATTTTGTACGAATAAAAATAATTTGAGCATTCCGCCGCTAATTCTGCAGTTAAATTTAAAGAATGTGCTGCATAGCGCACGGCAAGATTGTTTTTAGATTTAATGTATGCTTGGAGGCTGCTGTATGTAGGGAACATTTTAGTGGCATCATCATAAGATTGTCCTCTACAATTTTTCGAATTAATACCTAAATCGAATAATAGCTTTAAAATACAATCTCCTATCTCTGCACGCCTATGGCCAATATTTTCTAAAAATTTTAAAAACCTTTGAACGGAGGTTTCATTTTTATTGACATATCTAACCACAACATTGAATTAATCTTCATATGGGAAATATCGGGTGCCGAATCTGCTGCAATGGAGTAACATTTTGCCTCTTTTAATTTTGCGATAGTAATATTTTTTATCTTTTTCATATATTTCTCAAAGTTTCTGCAAGTTTTAATAAAAAAAACTACTGTTTCTTAAAAGCATGTACGTTTTAATACAACAATCCATTCGTAAATGAAAACATCTTTCCGTTATTTTCTTTCAACTTCGCTCCCATGTTTTCTGTATTCTAAACAAAGGCTATGCTTTACAGTTGTGACATCCAGCAGCAAGAGAATGAGAATACAATAAAGGTATCTTAGGACATCATATAATGTACATGACCGTTGAACCAAGTAACGGGAATGAGTTCTCTGATTCAATTCAAACTCTTTAACGGAAGTGCGAAATAGAACTCCATTCAAAGCTGATGCTGGATGAAAATTTTAAAATTTTCCTGAGAGAAGAAATAGTCAATCGTGTGAGCTTGCAGTTTTACAATTTATTCTTCTTTTAGGAATAAAATATTTTGATCGTTATCTGTGTACTTTTTTTAAACATAAATGCTCTCTGTAAGGCTCTCCTAAGAATGGGGTTTTGCGTTTTTTGGTCTATTGCAAGACATAAGATAGTTTTCTAAAAGTTGATATCTTGAAGGAAATGCCTGTGTTATGTCTGGACATTGTAGAAAATCTTTAGATGATTAAATTATCTTCGTTTTTCATATGTTCTAGAAGAGCAGAACTCACACAAAGTCTATGACCAAACTCTGCACTCTGTTTGAAAATTTGATCCGCTTGGTGAACTGTAGCATGATGTAAAGCTTCTACATTAAAGGTTTAAGCGAACATTATTCGAGAAATATAAAACTGATGCAGCCGAATCAATAGCTGTCAGACATACAGTTTATCCTTATCTACAATTGGTTCTGTATGAAAAAATCGAAACTTTATAATTTCTGCTCATGGAAAAAATTTGGATATGAGGGAAAAAGTGCAAAAAGTGGAGCCCAAGGATGTTGAAAAAGCACTGGTGAAATTGTTCATCCTTTAAAGAAGCTATAATTTGCTAATATTTGAACAAATACCAATGCATTTGTCAGATACTTTGGAGAGACTGGAAATGAACAAACAACAAATTTAACAACTGCGCTCAAAAATAATTGCAATAGTTATTAACGTCATTCTGTAAAACAAACCAAAAAACATTAAAACTCATTACAGCCAAGTTGATTATAGTTGTACTGCTTCGTATGCAACCTTTTTTTTTTTTTCCCTTTTCCTGTGAAAACGTAGTTTAAAGCATTAATCCGTTCGGTTATCCCTGCTTCATCGTAAGTATAATTTTCTAACAGAGTGAAATTTAAATGCTCAATTGTTTTTGGATTTAATAGTATATAATTGTCCTCTCTAAACCAAGCGAACAATAATGTAAATATGATTTTTTAAATTTAGATTTATTATTCACTTGGCTTGGTCGATGTGACAATTTTAATTAGTTCTTTTTTGCCTTCATTCATGATTAAATTATCCTCTTTTCTTAGATAATTCATTTTTTCTTATCGTATCGGATGCAACAAACCACCGGCTATACTGAAAAAAAAAAATTCCAATTCCTTGAATTTCGCGACAGCGGTGTTAGATTGAATTATTCTCCAACTTGCTCCGCAACACTTAGACCCACACTCGGACTGACGTTCTTAAGACAGTTTCAGCCAATTTCAGTCAAGTTCAGACATCAGACAGTTCCAGTTGACGTGCTTAGTATTTCATGATAACACTAAGGAAATAGCTTTCTGTATTTGGATTTAGATATTTATCAACACTCAGGTAATAGCGTTTGTTAATAATTTGGTAGGATGAAAGACCAAGAGCTTATAATTTGGAATTTTGGGGGAGAAACAAGTTAACCGAAACTATAAATGAAAATACAGACATCCCATGCTTTACGAAAGTTCGGCTTACTCTCTTCATTTTTACGAAAGACCTTCATTAGTATCGTATTGTGCAAATTAATCTGAGCATGTCAAATAAAAGCCTAATTTTAATGAAAAGTTTAGAAGTGCAATAATGAATCTAATATGAAATATGTCCTTCATTGGTTTCGAATAACTTATTCCACATGTTTTGGCATTATTTTATCAGTTTTTCACCCATTCTGTTTCCCTTGATTATCATCAAACCAAACTTAAATGCTATTAGATATTTAAAGATTTATTAGCGTAGTGACTGTTACTTTCATCTTTCCTTTCACGATTAACCAAAGATTTTTAACTGGGTTAATGTCAGGTGATTTATATCTCATTCAAGCTCAGTATTTAATGAAGCTGAAAAGCACTGTATAACTTCCTGTATCTCTTTTAAGAGATTTGTTGCAAAATTTCATTTCCACAACACCATTTCTCTATAGTTTCAACATCTCTTTTTTTCCTGAATTCATTACAGCTTTAAAATCTGGACGAGGCGCTTTAGTTAGATACTTTTTCTAGATGTCTTCCTTATGTACCATGAATGCCAGTCCTGCACAAAGTTACGAGTCTTCTCTGAAAAAAAAAAGCATTTTCCTTGTATTTTAATTTCCATACTAATTAAACTTTTATCCAAACTTAGAAACTCAAAGCAGTATCCCTTTGGATACTGCTTTGAGTATCCAAATTGCAACTGTAAAATGTCAAAAATAGCAAGGAAACTTTAAAATAAAACAGCGTTAAAAATAAATAAATAGAAAATAAAATAAAAGTAAAAAAAGACCACTTGTATTTTCCAATGACTGAAGACAAGTAGAGAACAATTTTCATGGGGATACTTAGTTGGGTCTTAGAATCTTGAGCTTCTAAATGATTCGTGAGGTTACGTGAGTCAAAATCAAATTCAAAAGATTTTTCGAATACCATATGAATCGCAAAACTAACCATCTACAATAATTACAGTAGAACTTCGAATCTCCAACTCCTCTCATTATGAACAAAGCGCTTTATAAAAAAATTTTCTAAACAAAAAGAGACTAAGATGCTGAACGATGTGTCGAGTTACGAACACTAAAGTTGGCAATAAATGATTTTCAAAGGCATTCTTCGTCGTAGAATTAACCCTCAGAGACTTCTGGAAATATCATTTCAATATTTTTCGCTACTTCACTCTCATTAACAAAACCTGGCAGCAAGCAACTTAAGGCTTATGAATTCGGTCTGTATGAAATTAAATTATATCCGGATTGAGCTACAGAGAAGGGCTTTGAGTTTTTTAGCCCAAGTGGGCGTTAGAAGGGCTATTAGTCTCAAAGCGTCATTTTGCGTCAAATCACTTTAAATGTCCGAATCACTTTTCAAATTGTTGCCACCAAATATCAGTGCCTCGTATTATATTTAAAGAAATTAAATAATGAAGAATCTATATGACTGTATGCATGTTTCTCCCACTGTGAAAAAAAACGACGGTATCCAGAGTCATCAAATTTTGAATAATATAGGCTTCCATCCGAACATGGGCACCCGGAAGCTCGAATTAGGAATTTATTTTATTGTCTGTTTCATATTTTGTAAAACTATGAATTCTGAACATGAATTTTTGATTAAAAAAACCCAACATTTCCAAACCAAGCAGTGGCAACACTTTATAGAATGAAACATTTTTAACTCCAGTTCGCAAGACTCTCTATCTGAAATTCTAAAGATATGCTGTTTTTAAATATTTTTAGCACAATGTGGCGTTAGCCCAAATGCTCTCGAAAAGTGTAAACAAAAAAAAAAAAAAAAGAAAGAAAGAAAGAAAAAGAAAAGAAAAAAAAAACCCCGTTTGGACGTTACAAAATCTGAAAGCTTTCAGATTTTTTTTGGGGGGGTTGGTTATCAATGATATTGCATCGCTAGGCAAAACTATAGGCTTGAAAATTAACAAAGACGACCTGAAAGAATTACTAGAAGATCATAAAAAGGAGCTCAGTAAGAAAGAACTGGAACAAAAGCCGATTGTATAGGAAGTGGTTCAGAAGATAAGGAAGGAAGTAAAATGTCTGCTGAACTGTGTGTTCCGAAATACTTGGACCTGCATTGTATTGGGCTATCAGCTAAGCCACTGTCTGGGGCCGATTTTGCTGAACCAAGCCGGACAGTCTCCAGCGTCCGTTTCCTTTGATGATTCATGGACGTCCAACACCTTGGCGCCTACTGTTGGTTTCACCGTCATTTATCCATTTTGCATGAATACTAACAATGACAGACTGTGAACAACCTATCAGTCGTGCAGTTTCGGAGATGCTCTTTCCGAGTCTATGGGTCAACTGCAATCTGTCATGTGCAAAAATGATTCCTTACTTTCACCAGTAGCACTTAAATACCAGTCCCACTTAATCATGTGCTTTCCATGTCATCCAGAATAGTTCATTGAAAAATATGGGTATGTTCATAATGTTTTGGATCGACTCGCCAGTGTATAACACTATGTTCGTCTAAAAAATCTACTTAACTATCTGGAGGGAATGAGCTACGTGACTAAGTCAGAAGTGACAGAAATGATTCCTATTAAAAAGCCAACTTGTTATTTAAAATATAAACTAAATTGTCGCAAAGAAGTTGCCAAAGTAATTGTTATTTACTCTTAAAGAGAGAGTCGACGAGTACAGTCATTAAGAGTAGGTGAGAAATAAATTGGTCTAATAGGATTTTAGAAATTTTGATTATTTCACATAAAATAAAATAGAATAATTCTTAAATTATTTTATCTAAAGATATAGCAAGAATATTTTATGTTTTAGAAGTTTGCAATTACTGAAAAATTACTATTTTAGTAATAGGATTTTCAGACTTCAAAATAATGCAAATTCTTATTTAAATTGTATCTCCTTAACTTTTGATGGAATAATTAGACGTCGCTGTTATATCGAAGGAAAATCACTCTTCAAACATAAAACTGTTCAGATGTTTTGAATAAGTTAGGTTATTAGATATCCCAAAATTGTCGAACCTGGATTTAACCTATAAAACAATTTAAGCAACGAAAGATTCTGAGCTTTCGAAAAAGAGGATTTGAGATTAAAACTTACAAATTATGCGCCCAGAGCAGAAAAAAAAAACTAATTTTGCACATCATCATCATAATAATAGTTCAACAGAAAAATATTATGCTACTTGATTAATTGCAAATGCCTTTAAAAATACAGTTTATTTTACTGTACCTTGCTCACTACATTCAAAAATCTTTAGTAAAGTAGATTTAAATTGTAGTTAGAAATCAAATTTCATTGGAAGATGCTTTCGGATTATTATGGCCCCAACAAAGCAGTCGTTGAGACAAAAAGTTTGGCAGTTGGTGTCAAGAAGGTTAGAATAGAGGTCAAGATGGTTAGTTTATTATAATCTCCTTGGTTAGTGTTGAATGTTTTAAAACATAGAAGAAAAACTGAAGAGGAGAAATAGTTCATTTTCGGTTTATTCTGAATAGAAAAAAATTAGATTGTATTTATAAAACAAATTACATTTAATTTGAAGTATACTTTTGAATCAGCTTGAGAAACACGCAATTTCTCTCCTAGGCCACCCAGAAGATCATAGAAGAACAAATTATTTCATATTTCAAACTTTCACAAAAGAAATTAGTGACATGATCTTCATTCCATACGGATATTGTTCGATTCTGACTTGTCAAGAAAGAAAGGTAAATAAAATAATTTTAAAGAGATTTGAGAAAAGATCAACTTATCGAAAATTCAACTTCAGAATAAGGAAAGCATTAGTCTGTAATAAGTTACCTCTGTAGAAAATATTCACTTAGACTTCATTGATGAAAACCTCAAATTAAGTCTCAGTCAACCCAAGTTCTATTGTACGTATATAGTAATTGTAGTCTTGCGCCATTCCGAGTACGAGGCTGGTTCGTTTTCTTTGAAATACTCACCATAGCAGAAATATAATCTTCACGCCCGTTCTAGTCTTATATAACCATTTATTATACATCACATCACACAACACAAATAAAACAAATACCACTATTATACACTGGTGAAATAAATTAAGAGAATTTTCATATTTGATCTACGATCTCCAGAACTACTGGACAGATTTTAATAAAATTTGGTGTGAATACAGGTTGATATAATACAAACAAAATAAATATTCAACAGTTATGATAGACACACATGTTCGTGTGTAACCCTCATGGGAGTCTGAAGGTCTAAAACGGCGGTTGCAGAAGACACAAAAGAAATGGGTTAATAGGAGGTATGGTCCCTTACAGGCCTCGCAGCGTGATGTCATACTGGAAATTAGGCAGTTTATCAGAAATAAGGCAGTTGTGGCAATTGGTCCCACTCATTCAGCAACGCTATCTTCAGCTCCTGGATGGTTCTCGGAGGGGGTTGCGAGTTGCAATTGCCCTCCTCAGAGCGTCCCAGACATGCTCTATAGGGTTGAGGTCTGTAGACCTGGCTCTCCAATCCATCCGGAGAATTCCTCACTCTCCAGAAATTCGTCGACCAGAAGAGCTTTATGTTGCCTCGCATTATCGTCCTGTAAGATGAACTTGGGGCCCACTGCACCCCGGAAAAAAGGGCGAACATAGGGCTCCGAGACCTCATTCCTATACCTCACACCAGCCTTAGAGCCTCTGTCAAAGACGCGGAGAGGTGTGCAACCATCCAACCTGATACCTGCCCAGACCATTCCACCGCCACCGCCATAATTGTTGATTTCGCGGACATTGAAGGGTAGGTAGCGGGTCCCTGACTCTCTCCATATGAAAGTATTGTGAGAATCGGTGTTTATGTTGAAACGGGACTCGTCCGTGAACAGAACGATCGCCCATTGTTCCTTACTCTAATCACTATGCCAAAGAACCTCTATGTAAAGAAGGAGAGGCTCCATAGACGTAATGTAAACCACTTTGTCTGCAACGCCGCTACAAAGAAAAGGGAACATTCGCTAAGGGATTTGGCGACGGAATCTGTTGGCGAGAATTTCCCCTCTGTGATATGCCGGTTCTTTGGTACCTAGCCGACATTTTCCCCGTCCGCGACGTGTATAGGAAATTGATGAACACGGGTTAAGATGAATCGTTCTTTGACTTGTCGCGATAATTTAAAGTCGGATTTTCGTGCTTTTTTTTTTGCTCAAAATAAATAATCCATTAATTAATTTAGAGCGAAAAAATATTTTCTTTACCTTTGCAGTTCAAAGAAATTCTAAACGATATTCGCGTTAATAATATTGTAACTAAATGCACTTAGATAATTTCATATTAGAAAATCTTTTATATTAATACAGATTATTTTATAAATTTATCAGTGTTTTTTAAACATACTAAAAGGGATTTTTTTTTATAATTCGCACTTTACTTTAAAAAATTTTCTAGCTATAGAACATACCACATTACCTTATATTAAGTAAATAATAAACCTCCAAATTTAAGTTTAAATTAAGTATTGATACAATTAAATATTACATATATTTCTTTAAATTCTGTACATTATTTATATATATAACATAATCCTCCCTCTTTTTGTATAACTCTACATACATGTTTTCCAAGATGTTACTTTTACATACATCAGGCAGACTTAGAAAACTTTTCAGAAATTTGAATTTTTATTTGAAACAGTATTAAATTTATAGATGAAATATCAAAAACTCCCGTACCCTCTTTGCATAATATCTTTTTTCTGTATGTATATATATACACACACACACATATATACACTCACGTTTGTGAAAATTGCAACACCATGAAGGACTTACGCGAGTGAGCTGAAATTTTCAGGAAATGCAAAGTAGCGCATGATATGCAAATGATTAGAATTGCAAATCCGTAGCGTATGCTGAGCAGCGCCCTCTGAACGGCTGATGGATCCGAATAAATAGACGGCTGTAGCGAGGCGTGTATGGTTATCGGTGGTTATCTGCTAGTGGTAAACGTTAACTCAATCTGTACTTATGCCTCGTCGACGAAAGAGAGCGAGATTTGAACAACTTACAGAGTTTGAACGAGGGAGAATCATCGGCCTTCGTGAAGCTGGATTGTCGTATCGTGCAGTAGCCTCTCGTGTGCAGCGTAACAGCAGCACAGTGATGCGCGTTTGGAAGCAGTGGACGGACGAGTGTCGGACAACTCGGAAATCCGGGAGTGGACCCCGAAATGTGACGTCAGCTCGCGATGATAGACACCTGGTCCGCATGGCGCGGACGGACCGTACAGCTTCCTCTAGACAATTGGCAGCACTGTGGTCAATAGCTACAGGTGTTTCATTGTGTGCTTCATCAATTCGTAGACGTCTGCTGCAGTGTGGACTGCGCGCACGGACTCCTTTATACAGGATCCCCCTAACGCACGACCATCGCCGCCTGCGGCTACAATGGGCCAATCAGCATAGAGACTGGCGTGCTGATTGGCAGCATGTCGTGTTTTCTGACGAATCCCGCTTTAATTTGTGGTACCATGATGGCCGCATTCGTGTCAGACGCTATGCCGGTGAACGCCACCTTCCGGAGTGCATTATCGAACGCCACAGTGGACGAACACCCGGAGTTATGGTCTGGGGCGCCATAGCATATCATAGACGATCTCAATTGCTACGAATTGTGGGCAATCTGAACAGCAACCGGTATATCCGTGAAGTTCTACAGCCCGAAGCTGTTCCCTTCCTTCAAAGCTTGCCAGGCGCTGTATTTCAACAGGACAATGCCCGCCCTCATACTGCTCGGATTGTTAAATCCTTCTTTGCAGCGCAGCAGGTACAGCTTCTTCCTTGGCCTGCGTGTTCCCCGGATATGTCGCCAATTGAACATGTGTGGGATGTCATTGGTCGGCGTCTTGCTCGTGATCCTCGTCCTGTTGCGTCTGCAGACGAACTTTGGGTACGCGTACAAACGATATGGAATGCTCTTCCTCAGTCAGACATTCAAACTTTGTTTGACTCCATGCCACGTCGTGTAGCAGCACTTATTGCGGCGCGTGGTGGCCACACAAAATACTGATTCTGATCTCTTGTTCTTGTTTGTTTGCTTTGAACATTTAATCATTTATTTGTACCACTACCACTCAACTGTGTATTAAATTGCATTCAATTATGACGATTCCTTCTTGGTGTTGCAATTTTCACAAACGTGAGTGTATTTATATTTCAAAATATTGCTTCTTACACACACTAAATGCAATTTAAAATAAAAAAGATACAGCAAGGAGTTTCTTAATATTTTCATGAATTTTGGGGTTACACATGTTATGAGAGACATAAAATTAATTATATTTTACTTATACAACAGATCAGATTAAAAAATTCAAAAATTACAGTATATTAAAATCCAAATTTGCAGAAATATAAGCATAACAATATTAACAAATAAAAGGAGTACATTTTTAATTTATTGGATTAAGTTTTGTTGGAATAAGAAAAAAAAAATGCTCAGTATTTTCAGATTATTTTCATAATTCCAACTTACAGTAAGCTTTCGGAATTTATGAGTATGCATGCAGTAATGCATAATAAGCATGTATAAATAGGTAGAACATGCAAACTTAAATACAACTTAATGCCTGTTTCACCAAACAGTATCCAGCAATTGCAAATATATAAACATTCATTACATAAAAAATTTTCTCACTGCATATAATGCTTCATGGACAGAATGTTTTTGTGGGTGAGCTATTAATATAGCCAAATAGATTTCCTTTGCTAATTCTCAATGTCATGAATAGTTTGCAATTTTTCGTGGGAATGCAGATAATCAGAATATACCAATGTTGACAAAATAAAAATAAAGTTCTCCCCCCCCCAAATTTTAGAACTCAGATATCATATTAGTATTCATAATAAAAAGAATATGCTAAAATATTAAATGTTACATGAACTAATAATGAGCAACAAGAATCAGCATATCATGAGCAAATTTGCAGTCAATAGTTTTGAACTTTTCATGCCTGCAAATGATGCAAACTATAGTTTAGGGAATTTATTTGTTACCTACTGATTCATTTTACTTTTTTTTAATAGCTTAAAAATATTTAATTAGGTATTCTGAATTTTATGCTTTTTTGCTAACACATATAAAATGATCAGTTTAGTTTTTAAAATTTTTTTTAGCTTTTTTCACACTTCTTAACACTTTATTAGTTTCCTTGATTTTGAAATATAAAAGAAGTTGCACATATGAGTTGACAATATGTTCCCACAGCTGAAAGGCATGAAGATGGCATTTAAGCCAATCATGATCAATAGTTTTCAGCTCGAATATAATTTTGGATTTTACATTTTTATGATTACATACTTTCTCAAACACAGTTTTGAACCTTTTACCCATCTCACACACAGATAAAGTAAACTGATGTTTCTGGTGTTTTAAATGCTTCCTTCCTTTGGTCTTCACTATTTGCAGATGGCAGTTCTTGAGCTCCAGTCTCATCTGTTTTTTCTGTATGAGTCAGTGACACCATTTCAGTATCTACTATTGTTTGAATTTCATCATCTAATAAGAATAAATATAAAAAATACTTTATTTAAATATTACATAATCCTTTACAATATTACAATAATCCTTTAAATTTGCAATTTAATAAGTTAACAATTTTACAGTGCTCAGTATTTCTGGAAGACTTTTCTCTTAATTCTTAAATTATCATTACTGACACAGCTTTTATTTATTTATGAGCTATTTTTTACTTTATGAATAGTTCTATGCCTTGTGATTTTTTTTATTCGGTTACTGTAGTGAAATATTAGTTTATAGATTTTTAAGTACAATGTGATAGAACCAGTGCCGATTCTAAACTGTTGGCCATTGACGTGCAATTAAAAAAAAAAAAAGAACTTTATTTTTACTGACAAAAGATTCTTTAAGTTATCCGTCTTCTCATTTTTATCACAAAACGATACAATATTTATGCCTCTAGCATTGGGCTTAGACGTTTTCAATACTAGAGAGCCACAAAAATTAGTTCAGCAAGAAAAAAAGTGCCAAAACTTCAGAAGCAGCAATGATCTTTAACGATTTTCATTGCTTTTTAGGTTGTGAACTTATACACAAGGTACTGTAGTAAATTTTAAATAAGTAATCACCTGTGATCCAAGAATGGATTACTCCACTTAATATTGATTTTTATGGAAAAAATAATTTTACTTTACAAACAAAAAAGCACACTGCTTGCAAACTTTTTGAATGATAAATGGCATCAGAAAAAAATTAAATTTGTAAACTGAAGTTTCATTGCCATGATTCGTGAAAAGCACTTTTCTTTATCTCAATGAACCTTCATATAAAAAATAAATGGTTTGCATCCAGCACTACTGATGCATTACTAAATCATACAAAAATAACTGATTTATTGAATACGAAATGACAGTTAAAAATTAAAATTATATAACAAGATAAAAACATGCATTATCACAAGGAATAAAATTTAATTTTACATAAATGCATAGAGAATCATGGTTACCTGTTTGCCCTAACTTCTTTGGTACAGCACAAGAATGTAGGTAACGGAAATTGGTTGATCGGAAGTCACTTTCAGTGAAGTGTATAGAACAAACTTTTCCTTTTCTGTATAATTCATCTGGAGATTTGTTGAGCAGATCTTTATTGCAGGCAGCAGCCCACTGTTTTGGCCTGTAAAAAGAGAAAAGAGTAACTTTATTTTCTTTGATTTAATGAATTTATTGCTAGTGGAGATGTAGCATTATTTAAATGAAATAATTCTAATGAAAACTTGGCTACACATTAGAATGCTAATTGATTAATTTTTATTATTTACAATAATTTTTATTAAATAGTCAAAATACCATCTGATTTAGACCGTAGAAAAATTAAAATTAGAGCTTGTTTATGAAGTAGTTACTGCAAAATAAATGACTACCTGAATTTATCGATAACGTATATTTACTGTACAAAGATAGGATAATGATATAATAATCAAATATTTATAAATTATGTATGTATATAAATATAAGTTACAAACTCTTACCTAACAGGATCCTTAGGGAATCCGAAGAATCTTCTCTCTGGATTTTTCCAAGATGTTGTACCACAACAAAAACATCGATACCATGTTTTATTAGCTGCTTTCCTTTTCCTAAGCAAAAGATACACAATAAATTTCCATTTTTATAGAAATTGATAAAATTAAAAAATATCAGATAAAATATGAAAATTGCTGCAAATATATTATAAGTGCCAATACATACGGCTACATTTAAAATAATATTTAAAGATTTTCACAACACTAATCATAAACTATTTTTGAAACATAAGAAAGGTTTTTAATTTACATTTAAGGCCTTCAATATTCTACATCTCATTAATTAAAATTATTAGTTCACAGATTTTAACATTTAGAAATTTGAAAAGGATTGGCAGTAAAAATGTTAATACTGCAATGTGGGGTATGAAAATATCTTTATAGAACTTACATGATTCGTATATTTAGATAAAATTTGGCTTTTCAACATGGAAATAAAAAGCTACCGCTAAAAAATGATGGTATTTACTACATTCAGATATTACACTATTTTTTTAAGTTTAATGATAAAAAGATAGAAATAAAGCTTACCTGGGAAATGGTGAAATATTAGGTGAAGTTTCACTTTTACTGGCTGTTGAACTTCCATTGTCCATATCGCTACTTGAAACCAAAGAACCTATTCTTTGTTTAAACTCTTGCTAAACGTAACGATCGAACCTGTCCAAAGCAACTTCGACATTCAGCTTCGAGCTTTGGCGCCTTTTGGCGACAGATATTTCACGCATGCGCAGTTGTTTCCCTTTTCGTTGGAAGGGAGCCACTTCTGCAGTCGCCACTTTTTCAGATGGCAAAGACGTTCCTTTCACCATCGATAGAAGATTTGTGTCATCGATAAGGTACTGACCGTTGTTTATCGATTACGAATAGCTTTTAAGGTTTCGATTTCTTTTTCTCATATGTGAATTAGAGTTTCAGAGAAAATGTATTTCGCGAATTTAAAGGAATGCTTCGCAGATACGAAGTAGAAAGTATTACAAAATATGTTTATTATTATGGAAAATCATTCGATAAAAAGAGTAAATTATATATGCAGAAGTACCAAGTAAATAAAATCCTCTTGAATGTAAATGCTTTGTTTGATTATCTAGTTTATGTTTGACCATTTCGTTCCAGTTGTTCTCAATTACTTATCAACATAAATTTTTATTAATTTTATTGCGTAAGATTTAATTGATGTTCCGAGATTTGGCCTAAGTTAAAAAAAAAAAGGTTCATAGACGTTTATATTCTTAATTTTGTTGCGTAACGTGTAATAGCGTTCTGTTTGATTATTATTTAGTTTCATGTCCGCTATAGCGTGTTTTTTTTTTCTAAATATCATGCTTTACAAAACATTCCATACCATATTAAACAAGACATAATTGTGTTAGATTTGAACATTTTTATTATTGTTTCTTGAGAAACTTAACGATGACTACTATATTTTTCATCCTGTTTTATTGTATAAATGCAGTCTGTTGATTTGAAATATAATCACTTTATAGTGAGCGTGTAAGGAAAATCTATTCTTTAGTTTTATCACAAACACTACCAATTCAAAAAATATTCTGTGTTATCTTCAGTTCATAGTTGACCATAAAATTATGTGCATAGAAATATCAGGAAATTATAAAAATGAAGATATTGATACTTTTTAGAAAACAGGAAAGTTTTCTGAAATGTATTTATTTCTTTAGGGATGTATAAGTCAGTGCTACTTACACAATCAAATTACAATGATTTTTATAAACAAATCATACTTTTTTACATGTGAAATTCAATTTAAAATACGCACTTGTGGAATTCGTCTGCAGTGGAAGAAATTGTGGTATGAGCAAAATTAAGCTGAATCAAATTATAAAGTTACAGAAGAATGCAATTTGCTATGGTAGTTGAATTTAAATTGCCCGGAATCTTTCTCCTTTCGCTGTTGTATGCCAGCGAAAGAAAACCAGTTAAGAACAACATCCTGCAAACAAAAATGTGCTGTAACAATGTGTATTGATTGATTTTCGAGCGACTTATTTCAGATTTAAAATATATACAGTATCTGGAATCATTGGCTATTCCGGATTTTAGGTTATCAATTTAAATCTAGTAAGATGACATGTATAATGGTATGAACAAGTAATTTCATCTAAAATGGTGTGTAAAATCTTTTGATTTGATTATTGAATTTTAATTGTTTCTCTTCAAAATTCATCAGTATATGAGGTATTAAAAGTAAAAGTTTATGCAAACATTACGTACGAAGAATATCAATAGAAAATACCTTTAATATCTATGCAAGTTTGCGGTAGGTGCCGCTCAATGTGAATATAAAATGATGAGAAAAGTATCTTTCAAAATAGAAGTGGAATTGAATTTAATATAAATAAAACTAGAAGCATATCAATAGGCATTTTCGTAACATTTTAATTTGGAAAATGTAAAAGTTTTTTTATGGACGGTTTATAGTCTTCAGAACAAAATTTCATTTATGAACAGTTCATAATGTTTCTGAAATTTATTGGCCCAATTCTATACCCATAATCTTAATACTTTAATAATAAGGAGATCCTTGTTGGAAGAGAACTTGCCAAAAATATGCAAAAAAGAGATTTTTTTTGTCGTAGATGTTTTCAGGAATTTTTACCCCTATTTTGAAGAACAGGGAACTGTGCTGGAGCCCCTCAAAATCGATCGCTATTGAAAATTCATGTCAAATTAAGGTTTTTTTATTATGTTGAGCTTATTTCTAAATGGTTTATTAAAATCATAAGAAGCTGTTCTTCAGTTTAATTCTGTACTTAGTGACATTTCTCTGTTGGCAATTATTGTAATACATTTTAAAATTATTTTGTTACTTCAGTTTAAGAAATTTATTCATAAATAGAATTGTAGAATACAGTAAGTGATACATTTTTTGTTTTCAAATACGAAAGAGCAGAACTTCAGAAATTCAATAATAATAACATTAACTGCGACACATTAAGCAGTGTGTACTGTATGCAGTATATATAGAGATAGTTAAATATATAATATCTTTATAGAGTTCTATGATTTCTTTCTTTAAAAAATCAAAGCTTACCAGATAGTGATCTAAATCAAAATTTTATTTGTAGTTGAACTAACTCCAGATTTATGATTACACTGGTTAGATGATATTCCCTACTTCCACTTTGGGAGAAAAGCATATGTATGCCATCAAGGAAAAGATCTGAATAAATATCAAAAGGAAAAATATGCTACAGAAAAATATGAAAAGGTAAAATAATATTGTTATATTTAAAAAATTATGCAAAAATTTCACCTTTTGGATTATATGTATGTATGTTTTCTCTTTTAGTGTCAAGCTGATCATGCTTTTGGTAAAGCATATTCCAAGAACCAGACAACTAAAAAAGTTAATTGTCCAGCAGTAATTAATGTTACTTGAATGTACGGGATGCCTCAATTTAAGGTAAAAGTTTATTTAACTTAGTGTTCCGAAGTGATCTTGGGTGTTTTTTTTAAGGATAAAATATAATTCTGTCACATATGAGCAAGATGTATTGAAGGTATTCTATGATAAAGTCTATCAAACTTAGAGGTAAAACTAAGCAGTTATGTTTTTTTAATGCAAAATTCAAGAGAATGTTAATTTATTTCTTGAATTCTAAGCAAACAGAAAATATCCCTTTACCTCTTTCAGGAAAATTCCCTGTGTGGGTTGCAACATTTGTCAGGGTTACCATATTCTGGCGTACATGCGCTCTCTTCTGATGTAAACAAATCCGGAATTTCGCCAAGAGCCGGTTACGGAAACATCCCCAATCCAAGTACTAATACTTAAATCGTACATATACAATCAGCAGATTCTCATATCTATTTTATAAACATGCATTATTATTACTTAGCCAACAATACAGACATATATAAATTTGCATATTTTTTTTATACTCCTTATATGCGCAATTGCTGTTTTTCATTAACAAGAGAACTTAACTAAGCATTTCAATACTTTTTATATCAGCTATATGAGCAGGTTTCTGTTTATAGAGAAACAGTCGGGGTAGCTACGCCACTTCCCTTATCCGTTTCTCACTCCTCGTGGATAACAATATTTCGAAAAGTGTTTCTTTAAGGGAAGGAACTTCACAGTAATCTTATAGTCCACTGTGATTTCAGTATAGTTAACCCTTTTTGTGCTTGTGCATTGTTCAATACCTTAACTTCCTTTGGGATTGTATTAATTTTAACTGGGAATGTAGTAGAAGGATTTGGTATTGTCTTTATTTCGGTAATGCACTTAATTTTCTTGATTCAAATTCCTCAAATGGGAATTAATTCATTATTAAAAATGCACTTGAATATTGCAAATACCTCGAAAGTTCTCTTTCCTGAAAGGCTCATCTGACTAAGAGACCTGAGCATTGGTAGCTCGACAAAAATATGATTTCTGGAGTAAACGTTAGTCGGGAACTGCGTTCGAAGGTCTCCTCACACACTACGCAAATATCACCCATGTCTCTTTGAAAGCTGCTCATGAAGGCATACCTCCATTTAAGATACTTTAGTGAGTTCTTAATTCTTAATCTAAGCACTAAGAATTTGAACATAAATGGCTCTAAGTTTTTTTAATAGATTACCTAAGACAACACCCGGCATGTGTGGTGGTAACCTAGGAAAAATTAATTTTATTACTTCAGTGTCCGGTTTTCTTTCATACAAAAACTTCGACAATTTCAACTTTTCTTAAAATAAAAGATTTCAATTCCTCTCTCAAATGATATTATTTTCTGAACAACTCTGATTCCAGTCAATTCGCAGTAGAATTACGTTATTTAAAATTTGATGACCCTAGGTACTGTCGCGAATAACGTATGCTCTGCTCTTGGAGAACGGATCGAGCCTCCAGACCGACGAAAATAGAAAAGGAAGTTTCTGAAGTTTTCTTTTGAGAACTGGCAACGATGAGTGTACGTGTATAGAAAAATGACGTTAAGTAGATTAGAAGTGTATTTTTGTTGTTGTTATGATCGATGTATCGTTACTGTTTTGTGTGAAGTGTAAACTAAAGTGATTCATGCAAAATAGTGTCAATTTTAGATGAGTTTAAAATATAGTCCCTGTTGGGGTGCCAGTTATGTTTATTTTCAACAAAAACAGATTATTCAAAATTCTGGATAAGCAAATGAAGAGAAGTTGCTTATCTTTATGATCTTCGTTCTTCGACTCTGGTCGGCTGCTTAGGGAAACAGAAATATTTGACATAGCTTTCACATTATTCTAGTATCAGATAGTAAAATTTCCGATTTATGGAAACTTGATACTCCTGGGATATTAGATCCTTCAGAAAGTGAAACTAAGAGGGAATTAGAAAAACAAACAATGACACGTTTTCTTTCTAATGTGAAAAGATATGAAGAGGGAGGGTTTCAAGGACCTTGAAACCTGACCTTTTTCTTTACCTTGGATTGAAAATCATTCCCCACTTCCAAACTATTGGGAAATAGCAGAAAAGAGATTAAGGAGCACAGTGAAGGATTTAAAAGATGGAGGATTTTTAGAAGACTACGAGGCAATTTTTAAATCTTGGGAAGATGAGAAAATAATAGAGATTGTTCCTGAGGAAGAAGTTAATAACTCCTGGCATAGGCAATTAGAATTTTTTATTTTCCGCACAGTGTTGCCATTGCTCGCTTTGAAATCGTTGAGTTTCTTAATCAAAAATTTGTTAAAGCGTTACAAAATATGAAATCGATCATAAACAAATTTCAAATTTCAAATTTGGGCTTCCAGATGCCCATATACGCAGTAGACTTACGTCATTTAAAATTTGATGGCCCTAGGTACCGTTGCTTTTTCACAATGCGAGAAACATTTATGCAGTTTCTTCATTTTTTAATTTCTTCAAATATAATACATGGCGATAATATTTAGTGGCAACACTTTGAAAAGTGAAAGAGACATTCAGAGTGAATCGACGCAAAATCGCAAAACGAAACCAATAATCCATCAGAGACAAAGCCTTTCTGGACTAAAAACTAATTTGTAAATGTGATGCTTCACTCTAAATTTCACGGGCATTTCTGAATTGTATCCCTTACTGCTAAAGATTCCTAAACTTTGTTGTTCAAACATGCATACTTTCTTCTACACAATTATCGTCCTAACTGCTTGTGCAAATTTTAAAAAGATAAATTCTTTTCTATTTTCGAAATTTTGCTTAAAAACGTATCCAGTGACATAATGATATGTAGTTTTACCAACATTAGTGTAAATGCTAACTTAACGTCAGTTGCTTAAAACTGTACTAGGTTTTCTTCAATTAAATAGCAAATCTTTTTTATTAAAACTTTGCAAAAACGGACAAACTTCATTATTGACAAATCAACATAAAATTCCAACATAAGCTGTCCCCTCTTCCCCTAAAAATCAGAACTCACTGATATCTCTATGTGTAAGTCGAAACTTTTTCTGTGTTTGGGTTCTGAATTTTATGATGTGTTAAGAATGAATAGAATAATACAATATTTTTTACTACCTATGTGTAGTATTTTAGTATAATTAATAACTATATTATGTAATAGTTTATTAACATCATTAAGAAGTTATCTTCCCTCTGCCTCTCCCCTTATATCCTTAACTTCGAATTTAAGTTTTAACCGCGGGCGTAAAGTTTTAATGTGTAACCATGGCGAAGTTTTGTGGTGGATGCAGTTTGATGTGCAAGTGGTTTTGCCGTTAAAGGTCTTCTGATGACTAGTATTTACTGGAATACAAATTTACATGCTGTGTTATTGTTATCTTTGCAGTGGATTCGCACAGGTTAGTAAGTTTACTTTTCTAAATAAGCAGTTGCAGATGTTGTCATTTAGTATAAAACTGAAATAAACATATTAAATAACTACTGCAGCGTATTATTATAAGCTTGATTTGATTTCTTAAAGAATATTGTCGCAAATAGAAAGTGAAGAAAAATTACGAATTTTTTTAACGGAAACTTTCAAGTTAACTAGTATATTTTGAAACACTGAATATAAACATTTGAGCGTATGTTTTCTCATGGGTGTTAATTTATTTGTATTTAATGTTAATTGGGAAGATGTGTCTTGACATTAAAGTTGCATAACTGTTATGAACGTATCTTCACTATATAAGTGGAGGGGACTTCTTTATTTTAATTTTTTATTTTTTATTTACATAATAACTCTGCTCATGTATTGCATGCTTGTTCATACAATTTTTTTCTCACCTTTCCAAGAAAGTTTCATTTAGTTAAATAATAAAGCTTCCAGGAATAAATATTTCGTTTAGTTTTTTCCGAAAACTACATCAGAATACGAACTATTATAATATTGTCCTTAAACTAGGAGTAAATTTAAGTTTATTGAAAATGATAAGAAACTTATGTTTTTAGTATGTTTTATATTATACAGTGTTTACAAATTTTATTTTATTAAAAATACTTAAATTTTTATAAATCTAAGGACTAATAAATACTGTTTAAATACAGATCAAATACATACCGCTCAGATGGTTAAAGAAATGGATCTTTTAAGCTTAGAATAACAATGTAAAATGTCAAGAAGCTAAGTTTGATTTCATTATAAATGGAAGCATAGATAATATTTCTAAAATGAACTGGTTTTTCTTTGATATTCATTTTTAAATATTCACAAGATGAATTCATTTGGTTTTAGAGAGACTTATAAATGAATTTTGGAAATGCATGTTACTTTGCTTTTGAGTGTTATAAAAAAAAGTTTATGCTGATCAGTTTAGTGCACGGAAAGTATTGAATTATCAAAATTTTATTGTTTTTATGTGAAGTTTCCTAAAAAAAATTTTAGTCTGATTTTTTTTTTTTAAATCCTGCTTGCTTTAAAATTAATTATAGCTGAACTGTATCTTTAGAGTTTTTCAATATCATTTTTTTTTACATTGGGTGGTACATCAGAGAAGGTGATTTGTTCATGTAGATCCAGAGCTGGCACCAGGGCTGGGGCTGCACTGGTCCACAGAATTTAAGGGTGGCGAAATGTTTAGGAATTAGAGAAGTGCTGAGTAGCAAAATTCAGAGAGAACAAAATTTTTAGAATTTAGGGGAAGTACTGGCCAGCAAAATTTTATGGGCTGCAAAACTTTTATCATATGTATTCCATTATATAACATGAACTTTTAATACAAAAATGTTTATTATGTGTGTTTTATATGCTGGATGTAAAAGTGATAGACTTAAAAATAAGGAAATGATGAGCATATAAAAATTAGATTTCTAAACGTATTTAAATGCTGTTTATTTAAAAGAAATGACATACTTATAAATTTTCATTATCGAATAGCATGAAAAGTTTGTCATGCAAGTCTTTTGTTATATCTACAGGCACATCACTGAATTCTGCTTAATTTTCACCGTCACTATTATTCTGATCTGTTAATAAAAAATTATCTTCCGTTCCATCTAGAGTATTAGAAATACTACCTCATGCTTTTATTGTCTACTCACATACTATTTATAGATTGACATAATGCATTTGCATTTTTTTAAAAATGTTTTTTTCACCTTTTAACATCCATGTATTTCCATGTCGTTTTAAATTTTCCTTGAATCTTTTATTGTTACACATATCTAAAGGCTGAACTAATGGTATTAATCCGCTTGGGATAAAAGCCATGTCTGTAATGCACTCTTGCAAAAATTTCTTCATATATCTGCTAGATGGAATTAGAACTAAATAACTAAACTAAAAGAAAATATTTGAACTGAACTAAAAGACTGAAGACTCAAATAAACGTGAATGAAAACACCATTTGAGAAATAACATTTTGGCACTGTCTTTCTATTAGAAAGAACTATAGGTTTTAATTTTTGTACTGTGGGCTAAGAAGAAAAGCATTACAGTGAGGTGAGATTTTTTGTGACCTGTTGTTTTATGTAAACCATTTTTGTGTCTTTCAGTCACACACCTATTGTTCACTGTACTCCTTATCGCTTGTCAATTCAATATATCATTGTTTGAAACCCCGAAAAAAATCTTCGAATGAGTGACTTAAAAAAATAAGAGCATTGTACATCTGTCTTTGTAAAGAAACAGGTACATGTTATATGGCAAATATACCTAAAAATTAAAATATGTAGTTTGAAATTATAGGTGCACTTTATATGCCACAGTATATGGTAATTTAGGGAAGCACCAGGCAACAGAATTTGAGACCTGCAGAGATTGCACCAGGTGTCAAAATGTTTAGTGCTGGCCCTGTTTTGATCCATCTTTAAGTATTTCAAAAAGGAAATTTTGCTTGTATGTACAGACTGATAGTAAGCATAAAATTATGTATACATGGGAATTCCAGATCTTTTATCTACCAGAAAAAGAGTTGGATTGAAATTAAGCTTTTACAAGTAAGTGCTTAAAAAAAGCTTTAATTTTTTCAAGCAAAGATTTGGTTTTGGATTTATGATAATTTAATAAATAATTTTTAGGTTCAAAAGGTATAATTTTGAATGTTTAATTCCTAGAAAATTTAAAACTGTTCAAAAATACCCATACAAAATTTAAAATACCATAACAACAGAAATCCATTTTTGTTAAATTTATGTTTTCTAATCAAAATTTTAATATTCAAAAAAGTTTTTGTGAATATTTTCATATTTTTATTGAATTTAGTGCATGAGTGACTTGATAAAAATTATTGCATATTTATATTTCATATTCTTGTTCTGAGGAAACTGAATGAGTATACCTTGATTTCATATGAGCTTTATTGCAGTTCTATCAATTTATTAACTCTTTTCTCAGAAATCAAAATTGAAATAATTTTCAGAATTTCAGCTGAGAGATTTTAACTGAGTATGAGGCATAAAATGCTACAAAAGTGAATGCTGAATGTAAATAGTACCCAAAGTGCGAAAATAAAAGCAGCTACCAATAAATTAAAAGATTGTTTGGTTTGTGAAAAAGTTAATAAACACTGTCCTACTTTAAAGTATTATGTATTTCTCTGTAAACTTAGAGTGGATAAACAATTAAGCAAAATAAGCATGGCCTAGGGTATCAAGGATGGGGGTACCATGGAAAAGTCCTTGGAACTTGCAGAAAGGGGGCACCAAGAAAATTCTCATCGCTAGATTGTGTAATGAGTTATTGGAATGTATGGGGCAGCTAAACCGAAATTGAGACAAAAGAAATTGGAAAAAATGAGTATTATACTATTGTAAACGTATTATATCAGGGCAAAGTGCTTAGGGTTTCTAAAAGTCTTAATCTAGCCTGTGGTGTATATTCTTCAATTCATCATGCACACACCCAGATATGTCCCCTCCCTCAAGGTTAGGTTACTTGAATATGGCAAAGCACATGAGGGCTATGTGCCTATGGGAAGGGCAGGCTCGTAGTCATGTTACATATTAGGAAATAAATTTATTAGCTAAGTAATCTGTTCTCTATTGAACACCTTATTTCAGTGATCTGTATTAATGTGCCTTTTTTTTTTTTTTTTAAGTGCAAATACTTCAAGAATAATTAGAAAATGTATATATGGTTTGGTTCTGGTATATATTGTAATTTTTAATCAAAACCTAACTATTTACATCGATATTATGTAAATATATTAATGAACATTGTATATTTAAGATTTTTTCTTTGATATTTTATACCTTGTTCCATTTATGTATACCTATATACATAATTTAAGGATCCCATATTAATTAATATTTATATAACCAAATAGCTGCACTGATGATGTATTTTTCAGTATTATTGACTTCTTTTTTAAGAATTTTCTGCAGTCTGTATGTATTATTTTATTCATAAATCCCGAATCAAAAGCAATTAAATGTTTACATGGCATCAGAAAATTGACCAAAAAGCACCCACCACGATGTATTTATAATTTGGTAAATGGTCCTTAGAGGTGAAATGTTTGAAAGCCATTTGAGTTAAGTATGTTTTCTCGGATACTCAGATACTTCTTGCCTTACAGTTTATCGTTCGAATATCCATTATCAATGTACAAAATCGTGCATTTATTCAGACTTCAATTTGTTTTCTTATTTTCCTATCTATAAAACGAATTTAAACGACCTCCGCATTTACCCACGACTCCGAAGTTGGCAGTCTCCGCTTTTACAGCAATCTCCATGTTTAGAGTCATTTGTAATTTGCTATGTGACCACATTTGATTAGCATTCACTGCTCAAAATATACCATCAGTTAGCCAAATCTAGTAGTCCGTAAATGAGAAACCTTATACTTGTGAACCTTGCTACAGTGAGAGTGCTGTTGGCTAGGGTAGTGTCCTGTCAGATCATGAATTTGCAGTTCAGCTGATGGTTTAAATAAATGATGGAATCAAATTCTTTACTGCAGCAAATCTTAGGAAAGATCTGAATTTTCACTCATTTTACTTCATTCAAATACCTTATGAAAGTTTATCATTTTAATTTTGAGAATTTTGTTTCATTGAATCCAACAGTAGCCCTCAATAAAAAAGAACATGACTGTTTTAATTTCAATGTATGTGGATTACCTCTAGCACATCTTTAACACTAGATTTACGGAACCTGTCATTTTGATGAATGTCAGACAAAGCAAAATTGCAAGACCATTGTTTTTGTTTAATTTATGTTGACAGTTATTGATGTAATGAAACGAATACATATTCAAATTCATTTTCCCTTCAGCTCGTTAATTTCAGAGTTCTGTATGGATACCCGTTAAAATGACAGGTAAGCTAGTTTCATAGTTAGTCATAATAAACCAGTTTCTTTATGAAATTATTGCTCTGGTGACAAATGTAAAAGAAGTTAGGATATAGATACTAAATAAAAATTATAATAGTTCAACGAAAATATCTTTCAGTAACTTCAAAACTAGTATCAATGCACTGTGGTTCACCAGAGCAAGGGATATATCACATGTGATTATCTGCCAATCATCCACGCCTAAAGCGTAAATATAAAAGCCAGAGGTTTAAAACTGTGGAACAATCTGCAGTCGTTGAGTTCCAATCAATTTATCAAGACAGTTTAGAAAAGTTTCAGTTAGTGCGAGTAGAGGTGATCGAGAAGAAAGTATTAGATTGTTATGAGTATTAGCAATGTAATTATAGAATAAGAGGAAAATACTAGTTTTACTTTATTCTGACAAAGTGCCCTTCTTTAGCCATCATGAGTATTTCAAGAAGAAATAGCAGAGAGAGTAGTATCAGTGAAGACTGCTTTGGTATAAGCTCTGGTTAGACTGTTAACAATAAGACTACTGTAACTTCTTTGACACCAATAAAAACAACTACAAATTCATCAAATTGATGGTTATCGGTAGTTTTAATGTTAAGATTCTGTGTTTTTTAATTGAATGAATCTTTTTTTTAAGAAAATACATGGTTTCAAGTTTATGGGTGTCCATAAATATAGGTTTACAAAAATTGCAAACCTAGTTTTAATTTAAAATTCCGTGTTTAATGTTTATCTTTATTAACTTTTTAAGTAATCTTTCTCTTTTGCACTTTCTTTGACTTTAAAATATTTTGGAAAAAATGTTAAGAATTCGAACTGTTGCACAAATTTTTATTAACTTATATTAAGAAAATGAACCTCAAGGATTTTAATTAGGTACCTCATTTACTAAATTGCATTTATATGTCTTGTAACATAAATGTAGTTGTATTTTTAAAAATAGTAATCTCAAGATGAAACAGTTGTTATGATTACTTAAAACACACACTCTCTGTCTCTCAAAAAGGGGGGAAAAAAGAAAAAAAAACCTGTATCGATTTTTCTTGTGTAATGTTCTTGTATATCGATTTTTTAAAAATATCAAATGCACCCTATTTAATCAAAAATAGTATCACCTCTTTTGGCTTTGTTTTTATTCTAAAATCTTGTAGCATCGTTCATATAAATGGGTATTTTTATGAATGACATAATGACACTGAAAAAGGAGAGGGAACAATTTAACTGTCATACTGTATGGAATAATTAGAATGTCTAAATACTTAATTATAATATATATAAATTGCATAATACCCTTAATTATAATAGCCACATCTAGTTGAGCGATTTCAGTTTATGTGTGCACCCACTAGTATGCCTGAAAACAAAATACAGTGGCTGACTGTAAAACTTATTACAATAAATAATATTTAATATTCATATAATTATTTTTAATTCTTATATTTACTCTTTTAAAGTTCATATAAATTCAAAAACAATAAAGAGAAAAAAATTTTTTTTAAAGTTTTCTTTTCTTAAATTTCAGCAAACAGTAAAAAGGAATCGCAAAGTCAAATTCAGTCATAATTGCTAGCCTAAAAGAGTTTTTAATTTTAAAACACGATTTTGCATTGATTCATGCTTAATGCGTTGTTTCACTTTTCATTCGAGTCTGTTGCTTTCGGCAAAATGTAAGATACTAATCTTTCAAATTTAATCTGTTATTAATTAGCAAACTAAGTTGTTTATAAGTATTAGATGCAGTTCTTAAGAATATTTTTTATTTCTTTCTAACCAATAAAATGCATTTAATTCATGGAATATCTCATTAAAAACATTAAATATTTTTAAAGAATTACTTTATATACTTTTTCACTTTTCAAATATACAGTTGATATACAGCGTTAAAGTCTAAATGTATGCTCATCTACTATCCTGTAAGATGTTTCGCTATTCTACTTGGATCATTTGTGTTGATAATCTTTGCTGATAAAACGTATTAAACTTTATGACCGTTAAAATCCGAAACCTTTCAGATTTTTTTGTTGTAAATAATTTAAATTATTTAAATGAAATTTTGCGCCTTCCAGATGGTGTGTGTAGTGGTTGGTTAGAGGAGCCTACTGCGGTACCGAAGGGCCCGGCTTTGAATCCCGGAGAAGGCATGGATGTTTGTAAATGTATAGTGTCTTTGCAGCATGGGGGCTTTCTAAATATACGGCGAGCCGAAAGTACAGTCTGTGTACCATAAGAAAAGCTCTCGCCAGTTACTCTGCAGCTGTCTGTTGCCGTAGAAACGAGTTCTTGACCCATTTTTTGTCTTGAAGATTTACTTTTCAGTTTGCCATCTTGCCGCATTTAAAGATGAATTGGCAACCCTTGGTTCGTCCCTATTTGAAATATACTAGCCCTGTTGCTATAGCGACTGCCACCCGCCAGACACTGTGGCGGGAGCTCTTCTTTTCGTAGACAGACAGTACTCTTGTGTTGTTTGGTGGTAGGGGGAGGGGTGCTCTCTCTCAAAATTGGGGTGGAAAGTAGAAGTCCAACTTCCTTTAGGCTCTGGCAACCATTCTTCCATGAAATACATGAACAGGACAACAACAATAAATGAAATTTCCTAGGTAAACCTTTGTTATAATAGAATGAACAATAATCAAAAACAAATTTAACTATTCTCATAATGCTTTGTCTTAAACTTTTTAATTATATTAAATTGAAAAAATTAGTCGCGTGAAAAAGTTTGACAAAAATTAGTGGCCGAAACCGTTGCCAGCTTGGCGATATCTCGCCAAATTATCGCGGTAGCCATTTACTCAAATAAATAGACTTGCCCTGTATTCTTATTTTTCCGGAGCATCCTGTCTCTAGATTTTCGTGTTACACAATTAATTATCGCAGAAAATTATGTTTCACTAAAATTATCCGTATGTATAAAAATTCGTTACAATACTCTTCATTTGACTTTCTCCAAACATAGTATTGTTACGAATTTTATAATAGGAATATACATTATTTTCGAGCAAATACAGTGAACGCATTTTCGCAACAATAGTTATTTTGCATTTTTGGCATTTAAAACATTTTAACATAATTTTAATTAATATTTTAGCATAACATCTCTAACTGACTAAAATAAGTGGCGTATTTGTAAGAATCATTTAGCGATAGATTTAATTACACAAATGCAAGAGGGTAAAGTTTCAAGAGTGGAAGTTTCTATCATATGTATTTTAATAGTATATCGAAAACTTTTGTTTCGTGTATTTTATGCATAACTTTTGAATCTGTGCCATATAATTTAAATACTGGAACTCCGCGAAAAATAACAAAGTTCACTTACGGTAGCCAGAAAAGTCATCCATTGAAGTGCATATTCGTGGCATTGTAATGTTTCGGAATTTTCTTGAAAGCTGCTAGGATTTCTTCATCTTACAGCTGTCACTGAATCCTGTATTGCGTGGTATAGCGATTCCTTTCGACATTCAAATGTCCAAACCCATTTTTTTTTGTTACTTGATACTTTTGACTTTCTTGTATACGAAGTAAAGGAAGTATTGTAATATCGCAAAAGATTTCTAGTATCATACTACAACGGAAATATCCATTTTGACCGTTACCGAATTCTTTTTGACTCTTTTTTTGCTTGACCTCTTGTACGTACTCACAGAGGACTTTTTTTTTTTTTCCAAAACGAATTGATTTAAAATAGATTAAAAAAATGGATTATTTTCGTGACGTCTGTACATATGTAGGTACGAATGTATGTCCCATAACTCAAAAACGATTAGCCTTAGAACGTTTTAATTTTGTATATTCCGATATACTGTAACATCTAGTTGTGCACCTCTCTTTTTTATTTCAGTCGCGAGTACTAATATATTATATGTATATACTATAAACTGGTTTTAAAAAAGTCCTTACCCTGCTTTTATTTTCGCAGCCATTGGTAGTGTCATTTTACTTTCAATTACAGAAGTGTTTTAAGTGACGGAAATATTCATGTTTTCACAATATCAAACTAAAAAAGAAAACAAATTTTTAATAAATAATGAAATCAAACTTTTAATGCTGTCTCCTGGTCCCTATACTTATGTTTGGGAAAGTTTTGTACTCGTTATGAAAAAATAAGATTTAAGGAGTTTGACTCCCTACCACAAAAGTTGACCGGGGTATTTAAATTCAAAATATGCCTTTTTTTATGTGACTTTCAACTTGCTTTGAGGGATCGGTTAATTAAGAATAATTTGAGGATGTAAGTTTAAAGAAGTGTAGCAAAAAATGTGTATACTTAATAGGTCTCGCTTTTTTTTTTTTTTTTAGTCCAAAGGGGGCTTTGACCCTGAAGGACTATTGTTTTCGTTTTGCGATTTTGCGTCGGAAATATTAAAAGTCTGAATCACTTTTCAAACTGTGCCACCAAATCTTGCAGCGCTGTGTTATATTTAAAGTAATTAAATAATGAAGAACCTGCATAAATGTATGTATATTTCTACAAATGTGATAAAACAACGGTACCTAGAGTCATCCAATTTTGAATAACGTACGTTTCCACCCGAATATGCGCATCCGGAAGCCCAAATATGGAATTTGTTTTATTATCTATTTCATATTTTGTAAAACTCCAACGAATTTTTGATGAACAAACTCAAATGATTTCAAAGCAAGCAATGGCAACAGTCTACGGGCGGGGGGAACTTTTTTATCTAAAGTGCGCGGAACTGTGTATCGGAAATTCTAAGGATATATTCATTTTAAAATTATTTTGTGATATTGCTGTTGAACTGAATTTTATGGTTTAAGTGCGAAGAACATGATATTTAATAAATAAAGGTAACACACCACAAAACATTAAAAAACGCCTCTTTGGACGGAATTTAAAATTCGAAAACTTTCAGATTTTTGTTTTTTGTTCTTCTTGTACTACGAACAGAGAGGATAAGAACAATATATGTATGAAATCAAATGCAGTATGTTTGATTTTCATGGATTATGCGCATTGTAAATTCCACAATAGCAACAGAAAGAAAGCAAAGTTTCCTGAAAATAACGAATTAATCCAACTTTTATGGTATGGAATGCTGAAAAATTTCATGAATATGATATATATCCATATTATTTATGGTAAAGTGTTTATGGTAAAGTGAAAGTCCATAAATACTTTTATGTAATTCGGAAAAAGCAGTCTCGTAGACAACACTGAAGTTACTGTTACCTACCAGAAGATGTGCCGACTAGGATGGTACAGAGGTTAGTGAAGTCTGACTGCTAGCCGGAAGGTTGAACCAACACCTTCTTAGATAGTTACAGATTCTAGATTCTTCTCACGTAAGGCTTCCCTGTACACATGTATCCTTCCTCCCTTTTAGCGGATCCCTTTAATCAGTATATCTTCTGTGGTACACTCTGAACAGTTTTCTTTATGATAAGGACTGATAGATTCAACCATTCTTAAACAGTACTGTTGAGGTGGGGGTAGTTAGAAAATTGTGTGTTCCCAATCGTAACACGTGTATCCATCCTCTCTTTTAGCAGATGTAATATCAAACTACCTTCTGTAGTTCACTGGACAATGTTCATTATGAGACGGCTGAATGACCGACAGGTTCGACCATTCCTAACCAATACTGTTGGGGTGAGGATAATCAGAAAAAAAATATTAACTAAGATTTTGTGTTATCAATTTACGGATAGAAATGCAAGCTTTTTTTTTTAAATAATTTTCCCGATTTATTTTTGTTAAAAACTGATGGGATCGAAATTATCATTTTTATCGTTGCACGCCAAATTAAATGTTAGCTCGAAATGATCCGCTCTTGGTTATAACCTACAGGTCATTAATTTCTTAAGATTTCGAATAAAGTGCCGATATCAGTATGGTAGAGAAGTCTTGACTATGAAACGCGTTCATAACTGCTTATGCTATTTTTATGACAGACTGCAGTCGTACTTCGGTTCACTGGGTATATCAAATTAGTGGGTTTAGGTTTGAATCCATTCAAGTTTATGACATATTACTTCGTGCGGATCTAATCTTGGTAGCCCCTTTTGGTGCACCTGTGGCAGCAATTTTGTTGATAAGAAGGCAGAATAACTAGTGAACCATCCTTTGGTGAATATCGTAGCTGGGAAATGCTGGGTTATCGGACAAGATTTCAAATAATGATTCGATCATGTTATAGGTTGCAAAAATATGTTTCTTTGGAATAATTAGTTAATGTACTTTCATATCTGAAATCTTTATTTACTATCTTTGTTTTTGTAGAAGTCAAATTTGGCAATCCATTTGTTGTCTTTAATATTCAATTGGTTTCTTTATTTAATTTTGATATTGACTGTTCGAAAATCATACATCATAAAGTAATAAACAGAATAATAATTTTCACTGCAAAGCAGCGGTGAAATAATACAGTTTCCAAAAGATGGATTTGTTTTAGGATTATTTAACGATAGCGAAGCATCCTAGGGCTATCTACCTATCAAAATGTATGTCATTATAGAGAACTTTCTAAGAGATACTAACCTGCATTTGCATTACATGTGAGAAAAAGCTCAGGCAGCCAGCCCCTTCAATCATTGGGAATAGAAACCGTGACAAACCGTAGCAACTGTGGTAGACTGAAGCTGCTAATCTGCTGGTGGTTAATAATAATAATAATAATAATAATAATAATAATAATAATAATAATAAAAATAAATAAAAAAAAAACTAAATTAAATTAAAAAAAATCTGAAATGTTTCAGATTTTAAATTACGTCCAAAGGGACGTTTATTTAACATTTTGTGTGTTACCTTTATTTATTAAATACCATGTTCTTCGCACTTAAACCATAAAAT
>KK121473.1:128997-184961 GCA_000611955.2 Stegodyphus mimosarum | reverse complement strand
AAAAAAAAAAAAAAAAAAAAAAAGAAAAAAAAAACATGCATACGTTTATGCAGATTTAATTTAAAATTGATAACAAGGTGTGTGTACACTTAATGAAACCAATTACTAATATTAATTACTAGAATCCGAAATGAGCTTCTGATGCAGTTAATTATGCGTTTTTTAAAATGCTTTATTGCATCTCAAACATTTGAAGCTTTTGGGCGGTATTATGATTTCATTTCAACGAATTTTTTTGTAACGATCATTTGTAACGATCACCTTTTCCTAAGATATAATTCCAAAATGAAGCTTTTTAATAAAACAATTAGTCTTCGAATTTCAAGAAAGTTGAGCTTTAAGTAAATTGAGGAATGCATCTGTACGTTGAATGGTTTACGATTTCTTCTAATTTACTGATAATAATGAAGATAAATTATCATATTGCTGAAATCTTTTTTTACTTCTTTTCTGTGTTTTTAGTCTTTAAAAAAAGGGAATAAGAGTAAATTTTCTCCCCTTAATTGGATAACACATTTTGAAAAAGCATCATCTGATAAAACACTTCCCCCCCCCGCCCGAAAAAAAAAGTGAAGACAATTTCTTTTGTTCAAAAACTTGCTTTATTTACGTTTACATTTAAGTTGGATATAGATAAAATTTTTTTTATATAGTTATATATAGCTATATATTTAAAGTTTCGTTTGCATCTTCTAAATCTTTTTATTCAATTATACTTTGACTCAAAGCGTTATCAAACATGGTAGACGTTTTACTTTCGTATTGCAGAGAGAATATGAAAGCTTTACATATACAGAGAGGCGTTTGAAAAGACATTTTTTCGGCGAAGTTATATGCAGAAATTTTGCCTTTCGTTTTGATTTCTGTTTATTTCAGACTTATTTTTACTTTTCATATGTGTTTCGTTTTTATATCTTCTATTGCTACTTTGAATTACTTTTGCAAAGTATCTTCAATTGCGTGTATGAGGGCTGCGAAATGCAATAGAACTTCAATTTCGGAATCCAAATATTCAGAATTACATTCCATATATCCTATTATCCGAACTGTTTTATCTAAACTAAGCACAATCAAACATGTTTTTAATTTATTTACATATTTTTAAAGTTACCGGCAATCAAACTTCGTATATTTCTGCATCAGAACGAGAAGGAAAAAATCCGTTATCTTGACATATTAGCTTTAGTTTCAATTTTTGGGTTGATTTAAATAATGTAAACATTTAATGAAATTATATTCTATATGTAATTATTTTACTTCAGTGGAAAAATAAGGTCTTAGTTTAAATTTAGTTAACTGTTGATAAGTTATGCATTTTGTTTTACACAAGTAAGAAGTAAGATTATGTATTTAATTTCAGGACTTGCTGAATAAGAATTAATTGGTTCTTTTCTGTTAGCAGGGCGCCGCTTAGCACCAAATGCGAACACTGCAACTAAATCTAATTAAATGGCAACACTAACGATACGTACAGCGTCGTGAAAAGAATGACTACTTTTTTAAATCCAGAATTAATAAAAAGAAATATAAAATGACTTTTATTTATTACGTGTTCCGCCATTAGGCACTACACGAAAAGGATAGGATGCTTCGTGGAGGACTTTTTAAAGGAAATGGGCTCTTACCCACGTTATACAAGGTGCTTGTCTTGTAGGTGAATCTCGGTGAGGGCGCAACTGATTTTTCGTATTCCCAGTTCTCAGATTTCTAACAGAAGCAGCTTACAGTCATTAAGATTCTTATATATCGCAATAAAATTCAAGTTACTTGAAAAGTCATTTCGCCGTATTTTTGCTAAACACAAAACAATTTTATGAAGACTACTGATTGTATTCACGATTTCTTTAAATAGTGTTGATTGTAAACAGTAGATATTTCATTTGCGATTTTTTTTTTTTGCTCCATATTATATGTTTATATTTATATCATTGTATTTCTTTGGTTTTGAAACAAATTTCGTTCTTTGCTGAAACGTTTCGTGATTAAAAGAAATATCGTTACTAAGGTATTTTTGTATTAATTTGAATTGCCTTCGTTTATTAATTTGGAGGTGCGTACACATCCTTTATTTGTTTCTGATAATCAGTTTATGATTACTGAGTCTGCGCCTCAAGAAAATTTTGTATGTTGCCACAGATTTTCGTTTTTATTTAAAAGAAGTGAAATAATTTCTTCTAAATTGTGTCCTTTTCCACAATACAGCTGAAAGTTGCAGACATATCCAGTACTTACCTCAGACAAGACTCTGACTAGTATTCCGTACTTTGTTATTTTACTTGTATTATAAACTCTAAAGGACGTTTCTGCCGATAAGGTATCGTGGTTTCATCTAAGGAAAGCTCTTGTTCTTGTTTGTACACTGCGTTAAATTTATTTAAACGATAATTTATTACGGGTTGAATTTTACATAACTTTCTCGGATTTGACGACATTTGTGCATTAATGGAAAAGTGCAAAAAGCGAAAATTTGAAGGAATCTTTGCCTTGCCATTATTTTTGCAAAGAAATGTGTCGCGATTGAAAACGAGTTGGCCAGTAATCACGTATTGCAGTTTTTTGCAGCTGTCCCATGAAAATTTTTTCGTCTCACAAGTTGCAGTATTCTACCATTTTGTTGATTTCCTTGCATATTTATATCTGCGGTGCATCTGATCATAATATTTGTTAGTTTCAATTGCGACCATTTTGCGTATACTTTGAGGATTATTTGGATATACCTTAATACCTGAATTACCCGTACACATTTCTAAGTTTCATTTTGGATCATATTTTGTCCACTGACTATCTGTTTCGTAGTTACTGTCACTAGATTCGCTGTCATATATTACCTGCGTTTTATTTCTCCGTGTGAATTGCGCCACTAAGGTCTTCTTCATTTTCCATTATAAAGGCAAAGAGTTGTGAGGTTTTACTTATTTAATTCCAGAGTTCAGACTTAGAACCCCACGAACACTAACAAGCGAATAAGCCCTTAAGTGTGTGAATAAACACGTAAGACTTAAGAAGGGGGAACTACTCTTCATTTCTCAGTCTAAATACAATCAACTCTTAACTTGGAGTATACACAAAGCCTCCGCTTGGGCTTGAACTTAAATAATTATGAAATTAAACTAAACTAAGCTTAACTAAAGCTATCTGAAAGATATAGCCGAAGCTACCAGAATTCTAAGTAGTTGGCTCCTAAATATTAATTAAATCGGCGAAGCCAAGCCAGGGCCTAAAGTATGGCCGAGCGTAGTAGCTAAGAGAGAATGTAGCCAAATGGCAAACTCGTGCTAGTCGGGAAAATTAGACTCTCTCTCTGTAGAAGTCGGTGAAGCATCGACTTAAATAGTGCTCTTACTCATTTGCATTCACTGCATTTCTGAAATTACATTCTGGAAGGAAATTGTAAGCTGAAATTAGAATAGATAGGACAGTTGCATAACTTAAATTAACTGTTAATAAAATTACGATAAAGCTTACACTGTATATAAAAAACCAAGTAATATACTTATTTCAACAGTAACTCTAGTCACTCTGCCTGCTTCCAAACTTTTAGACTAATGCTTATTCATCGATATCTTATCTTTTTATACTCATGTTTATCTATGAATAGCAGTTTATAACGTAACTTCTTGCGTACGACAGGCCTTTTTGTATAAATTCCCGCGAAGACGAGCCCAGCGCCTGGGAGGGAGAAAAAGCGATAAAGGTCGCCACGCCATGGGCCTCGTGTTTCTCGAGAATTTTAACTTTCTCGAGGTTCTGGTTATAAATAACAGGACGTGAAGTCACTTCAGCGACAACCAGGAGTAGAATTTGAAATGATGTGAATTGACGTCAACGGCAACCAAGAATAGAATTTGAAATGACGTGAATTCACATCAGTGGTTACGAATGTGTTAAGGCAAAAATTTTCGCTTATGGTTTTTTCTGGAGTGTTTAATCTGCGGACATTCTCACTTTATGTTCCAACAGTAGTCAGCTATCATATGTATATCCCAGCTTACCTTGCTACCGTGCCTCCGTGACTTTCAAACCTTGGTGGAATCGCCCACCTTGCTCATCGCTGACTGCACCAAGATTTTTGTAAAGTTATCAAGATGGCTTTTAAAAATTGCAATTTGATGCTCATGTTGCAACCAAGCATTTTCAAGCTTTCCAAAAGTTGCTGGACATGTTTGATAATGTTTTTGAATGAGAACCAAGCATTTGATCTGTCAGTTCTGTCATTGTTCCGATGAAATGTTCATCTTTAAGCAGCTGCCGAACCTGTGGGCCTTTAAACACATCGGCCTTTATCTTTTCAAATAACAGGCTAGGAAATGCTGAAATTAGATACTTGAAACAGTCTTCTTCAATTGGCAAGCTTTAACAAAATGCTTCATGAGACCCAGATTTATGTGCAGAGGTGGAAATATAATGTTCTTTCTATCAAAAAATGGCTGGTGTGGAATGTTTGGATCATCAGCTTTAAGATTGATCTTGGCGGCCAATTCGACTGAATCCAATGCTTCTCACGAACTCTTCTATCCCACACATGTGTATATATATATACATACACTCTTAGACAAAAAAAAAAAAAAGACGCACCAAGAAGGAGTTATCCGAATGGGATGAAAATCGGTAGAAGTGATGTACATGTACAGAAAAATAAATGATTACAGTTTGAGAAAAATTGGATGATTTATTGAAGTCATAAAGCTTCACAAGGTGAAAGAGTCAGTAACGCGTTTGTCCACCTCTGGCTGTTATGCAAGCATAATAGACTGCTGGCCAAGGTAATGTTCGGTAAGCACTAAGGCAAGCAGTAGAAACATGTGCAGTGTAGGGGCGGGCATTATCTTGCTGAAATGTAAGCCCAGGGTGGCGTGACATGAAGGGCAACACAACGAGCCTTATAACTTCGTCCGCTGTGTACCGCTGTGCTGTAAGGTTGCGACGGATGACAACCAAAGGGGTCTTACTATGAAATGTAATGGCACCCCAGACTATCACTCCTGGTTATCGGCCTGTCTACCGGAAGAGAGTCAGGTTGGTATCACACAGGTTGGCTGTCCGGGGCGTCTCCAGATTCGCCTACGTTGGTCATCGGGGCTCAGTTCAAAGCGGACTCGTCACTGACACCAGTCAGTGACATTCCAGTGCGAATGAGCCCGACACCACTGCAAACGGGCTTGGCGTTGTACAGAAGCCAATGGTAGTCGGCGCAAGGGGCGCCGTGACCTCAGCCCCGTTTCTGTGAGCCGTCTATGAATGGTCCTTGCGGTCACTGAAACACTAGTTGCACGTACAATCGATGATAATGGTGCATCTGGGGCTGTGAGTGCCGCTCTGACGATTGCTCAGTCTTCACGTTCTGTCGTTTCTCTAGGCCTACCGCTTCCTTCTTGACGCTGTGTGCGTCCATGGTTCAGCCATTCCTGCCAACATCGTCTAATAATGGCATCGCTCCTGCTCAAATGTCGAGCTATTCGCCGATAAGACCAATGGCTTCTTTGAGCCCAACTGCACGACTTCTCTCAAATTCTGACATCTGCGCATATCGTTCGCGCACCTGTATGCCAGGCATAGTTACTGCTTACCAGAGTACACGGAATGAAATTCGTGAAGAATTTATGACCTGGAATTGTAATTTCTCCCCTTAAATATCTTGCCAGTTGCGCAGATCAGATGCGCTGTAGCGACAACTGTTCATTCATTGGCAGCCAAAATGTAAAATATTGCATTTTCCGTCGAAACGTGTATGCATATCAGTTTGTGCCCAATTTGCTTTATATCTTCTCGGTGCGTCGTGGTGCGTCGTTTTTTTTTGTCTAAGAGTGTATATATTTATAAAGATACTTGGTATATCCGCGTTGTTGGCCAAGGACAAATCAGACCATTTTAAGGTCAACCAGATGATCTATTGGTGAATGTGATATTGCAACAAATCAATGCCTCCATTTATGTCTTCATATTCTTTCATACAAACAAACTGAATGGCCTATTGGGACTGCACCAAATAACTTCTCATTGTGGAGGAAAACACGCTTCAAGCTCTGCTGTTAGCTATCGATGAACAATCGCCATTGAGTTACGTTATAGGCTGTCGAACATTTCCCGTCTGTTGAACTTTATGCCAGCCTAATACAAGAACTGACAATCACAGCGAAGCAAACACGAACTGACATTCAGTCTACGAATTCTCTGAGTCAGCTGCACACTAAACTTTTCTGATTGCAATGGATGGGGTTAAGGACAACAGTATGAACGGAAGATTCAAGTTGCAGAGAAATAGAAATGAAGATCTCTTATTAGATATTGTAACGTTAATATTACTATGTATTCTTATTGAAATGTGTGTGTGTTTTAAAGAAATAATATTGTGATAGTTACCTGCAATTTATCCATGACTGCTTTTCATTTAATATGTTCTTACTATATAATCACGTCCGTAGGAAATGAAGTTTTTCCCATAATTTTCCCCTTTTGAGTTTCGGACAATACAATTAATTAAAAAAAAGTCTGATATGGACACCTTGAACGGCCTATTAAATTATAAAAATTTTTTGCTGCATTTCATTTAAACTTATTTCCTCGAAATTCATCAGAGATATATTTCTCATTCAATTAATTCAGTTCTGAGTTACCGGCAAGGCAAAAATACATAAAAATTCAAAACATCATTAAAAATTAAAAAATACAGAAAAACATAAAATAACAAACGCAGTTAAAAACAATTTAACAAACAACTACGCAAAAACGAGCAATTCGGCCAGCGGGCAGGAAGACAGATTTTTCGGTTCATAAAATTGAAAGTTTACTTTTGGCCCCATTCGCCAAAAAGACACTGAAGTTAGTGCACAAACTTACTTAAGATGCTATTCTACTAAAAGTTTCAAATGTAAACAAATGGAGACCTCGTTAGACTTAGCACCACTTAAGCAGCTTTTAAATTGATGATAATTCTACAACTACTCCATGCAGATTAACTAAAGGCATGAAAACCTTAACTGAAACATAAGGACAAAATAATTCAATTACTTTAAAGCAAAAAATGCGTAATTTACCAACATATAAAAATAAAAACCTGAGCTCACCGAGCCGGGCAACAGCGTGGATATATATATAGATATGCACGTTTGGTGAGGCCGATTGCAACCAAAAATGAAGGGGCACGACACATGCTATAGCAATCCCATATACGAAATTTCAGTGTCTTGAGGCTACTCGTTTTTAAGTTATGCATGATACATATATACGTCACGGCAAAATCCATTTTGAATTCATTTTAAAACCCATTTTGAATTCATTTTAAAACCCATTTTGGAGAAGCGTCCTTTATTTTATCCGTATGTACAGATGTCACGCAAAAACATCGTTCAGTTGTATTCGAGAGCGTTCCAAATGCATATATTTGTTGAAATAATGATACCCGAATTTTTGGCGATTACAATACTTCCTTTACTTCGCACTAGGAAGTTAAAAGGTGGATTATGCGAGGAATACGGTGTGCGTATATATATAAACGTGGAAATTTTGGGAAAAAATTCTGTGGGATGTTTTATTGCAATCGTAAGGATTTATATATGTGCAATATTTTAAGAAAATTGGCTGCTTAGAAGGTGGTCAGAAAGTAATTTCAAGATTTAACTTAAAAAAAAAAATGACGGGATAGAGCCAGACTGTAAATAAAACTGTATAAAAATGAAGTCGTATAAGTGAATATTTCTGTTCTTTTTCCCACACAAATACAATTTAGATTCGCGCATTAAATGACTCTGAATAACCAGCAGCTGCAACAACAACGAATATTGATTAGTATGTAATGCAATAATCCTGATGGTGAACTAATGTCATGTTTTTGCTTCAGGTGTTTTTGTGTTATCAATACTGTTGTTGCAATCAGAGGTAGCCATATTAGATACTCAGTGGCTGTAATCGTTACCTAGAAATTTCTGGATTATTTTCCAGACGTTAGAAGATTACTACTACCGTTCTGTGCTTAGTTACAAAATAAATAAATAAAAAAGACATTGCCGCTGGATTAGCAGAAAGAACGGAAATATAGTCTTGGTTGCCCTCGAACATCGCGTATGACAAGTTATTGATGATGGTATCCTGAAAGGAAGGTTATCTTTCGTGTTTTAGTCGTCCTATTTCTATTTGCTTTTTAGTTTTTATTTGTGAAAATATTGCGTATGATGTGACTGATTTCCGTGTAGAGCGTCTGCTTTTACTAGGAAATAAATGTGCTCGACGTAAAAGGTGAGCGACCTTTCTATTTAGGTTTGGCAATGCAAGTTTCTCATCATCAGTCTAATGCGTCGAAATACCATGTGACTTCCATTTATTTCATATGCGGATGGGCTGAGCGAACCATGTTTATATCGATTATATGCATCACTCTATGAACTTTTATTTAATGTGTTTTGAATATTTAATATTAACTTATTTATTTTGGATATACTAGTACGTGAATAGCATTCTGAGATACTCTTCATATTTAATTATCATTGCAATCTTCACTTTAAAATATAATGAAATCAGTAAGCGACGGAATATTCTAAATATGGAAAATTTCCGAATTCTTCGTCTGAACTAGTGAAGTGATTTAATATGATTAGTAGTTAAAGATATCTAGTAATAGAGTATAGCGGCTGTAATAGCCTCGACATATGTTTCAGTAATTCAGAGGCAATGTCTGTAATTTGGAAAGTAACAAAGAAAAGAGATACAAACAAGAAATCGTGATGAGGAAATGGGAGAAAGAAGAAATTTATTTAGAATTTTCAGAGAATTAGTCTATGGAAAAATTCTCCAATGTTATGAAACATTATATTACGTTAAATTCGCTGGCAGAGAATTTATCATCCACGCAATTTGCAAGTGTTGCCGTTCCGTGAGTCATGAAAATCTTTAATTTATCTTTAATTGATTATGGCAAAGCATATGAGGGCCATCTGTTTTCGCGGAGGACTTAAGAAAACTAACTCGTATCACGATATATGTGGATGAAGAAAATTCATGCTGCTGGGAATAGACTTCGGGTCGAATTCCCAGCCTTCAGTGGTTTTAACCGCAAGGCCACAACTGGAGAAGGAATGGACTATTTGATTATGGTCAAGCATAGTAGGGTTATCTACTCAAGAAAAAAGATGTGGAGGATTTTCTTAGGAAAACTAGCGCGTTTTCACTTGATCCACGCAAGACAGAAAATATATCCGCCATTGGGGGAAGGAAATCCGCGCAGCTGGGGCTGAATGGTTAGTACCGCGTTGCTGTTTTGTCTAGGTTCGATTCTCTGACCTTGAGCAAGCTAGCTGACAGATTTTCGTAATTTTTGTAAATACTAGCAATTTTCCGTTAGAAAATTAACACGAAGGCATTTCTGTGGCCGGTAATTCTTGTTTTCTTTCCTTGATTATTAAATCTAAATTGGAAACTAGTACACTGCATTTGCATAGAATTGATAAAACACTTTTTTTTGTGTGTTTGTGTGTGTGTGTCTGGGGAGGAACACAGATTTTTGATAACAAGTTAACTGATTATCTGGTATTTACAAAGATTTTTCGAAAACATAATTTTATTTATACTTATTTTCTTGCTTCTTGACTTCAGAAAACGAGTATGTGCCGAATTTTGTAAAATAAAACGCGTTCCTTTATTTAGTTAGCTTTTAAAATATTTGGTTACTTTTTCGCACGATAAAAGAGAAGAGTGATATAATAAGAGATAGGAAATGTTGAAATTAAATTTTCAGTAATGAGAGGGAGAGAAATGTGGTTGCCAAATAAAAATTTCAATTGTACGATTCGATAAATAGTAGTGTATTAGGTTTCAAAAACTTTTGCACTTTTCAGAAATGTCTTACTTCTTCCATTTAATTAGTGGTCAAATAATTATTTCTTTGTCTTTTTATGCAATTAAGCGAATGAAAACTGAACATCAGCGAAAGTCTTATTATTTAATTTAAGCTTTTATTTCTTTCTTTTACTTAATGCGTATGTGTCTAATAAATTTTCTCATTTACTTTTTGTCTGGCCATTGTTAATTTTACCGAAAGAATTCGATGTTACATAAATGTCGCTGCTGTGTGATTAAATTCTTGGTCACTTAAAAAATTTTTATTGTTTGAATTTAAATAAACAAAAATGTAACTTCCTAATGCGAAAATTTTGTGCTTTTATATTAAAATGTATTTCTGAGTTTGAAATCGAGTTTTAAAAATCATTGCAATTATTTTTCAAGTTCAAAAATGGCCACCTCCTCCCCTGTCTCTCCAAAAAGATTATCTAGGAGGCGTTGCATAATTAGTCTGTTTTTTTTTCTGCTGGTTTTAGAAAGTCCTCGGAAGTAATTCTTTTTCTGTTTTCAGAACTTGAGATGAATTTCGTCTGTTTTTGCCGCATATTATTATTTTATTTTTCATATTACATTAAACGCTGGTTTAATTTTGTTCTCCCTTTGATTAAATAGTTTCGCAGAAAGAGGGGAGGTGGGCGAGAAATTTTTAGCATTTGTTTCCTAGTTTATTGTTTTTATAAGTTCTTTCGTGCTATGTGCTGAATGCTTTGTGCTTTTAGGTTAGCTGACTATGCTGCTAGACTCAATGAATGAACAAACGTGTTTTAGATCATGAAATTTACTTTTTTCAATGTTATATAACCTCCTTGTTTCCTAGAAAGGGGAGGTTTTTAACATGAAGTGTAATAGTTTTATTGTTCAACCACCGCTAACTCAACCTTGGCTAGCCGAGACACTTCGACTCATCCAGCAGGGGTGTTAACTAGAAAATTGTGTCAGTGATGGGCGGCAACATATGAACGTAGTGGATGTTTTTTCTCCTCACGGATCGAACCCATTCGTATCCGTACTTTGTAAACAAACTGATCCGAATGGCGTATGCGTATTTATTCTATCTTCTTCATTTTGTAATGGGGCAATATACACTGACAGGACAAATTATTGTAATGAAGGATTAATACTGCAATGGAACTTCAATTATCCGAACTCTAGATATATCATACACTTGGCGTGACGTCTGAATGTACGAACAGAATAAAAAACTGTCTCTTCCCCCCCCCCCCTTGGTGCAGTGTTTGGTTTGTGTGTACTATCATTTTTTTGTCATTCAGAATTTCGAATATAAGTTTTTATGCAGGTCAGGGAGCTCCAAAGTTATCATATTCTGTTAATTAATTATAGAAGGGGAGGATTGGTTAATTATTTGAATCCGGCCAACCAACAGTATCTTTGAATATTGTTGGTTGGTTATTTGAATAAGAGCGCTAGGGCTATCTACGTAAGGAGAGGAATGCTTTAGTGGATAACTTTCTGTAAGGGAAACTGGCTCTTAATCATGTTACTCACGGGAAAAACAAATCATGAAGCCAGCTTGTTTGCCTGGTTCGAAACCAGAACCAACGACCAGTATTCAGCAGTCTTTAAATGCTCGGCCATTTGTGAGGCGGGGGGGGGATTTATCAATTAATTCGATAATTTTCAGATTTTCAGATTTATTTTTACGCCTCGTAACATAAATGCTGCTTTTAAACATAATTATCACATATTTAATTTTGGAAATTTTGAACTTTCTGAAATTTTTTATTGGTTATTAGATGTCGCCAAAGCATTTTTAATCAAATATTTAGTGAATTTCTTTTGTAGAAAATGACGGGTAAGAGAAAAAAAAGTGACGTCATTTTAAGATTGAATTAAATTATTCTTGTTACTTTTTGAAACAAAATTCTTACCCCCTTTTTTTAAGAGAGAGTTATTTTATTATAAAGCTTCTTGTAAAGAGCAAAGGTAGTTGTATATTGTAAACTTGTGTTACATAGGAAGTTGGTGATAATAAAAATGTACATACTTTTTTCGCGATTTCGGCACTGTATGGGAAAACTCTTTCTTAATTCGATGTTCAGAATCTTCTAAGAAAAGGTAGTGTCAGTAAAATCAAAGTTAACAAACTGAAAGAGGCGTAAATACTTCGTGTTTACGTGAACAATTCTTTTCTCACTGACGAGTTAAAATATGTTTGTTATATAGCGATTGTTTCAGTATAGCCATCTTATTTGCTTATTGATTCTGAAAATCTTAAGAGCAGCTTAGAAAAGAATAATTTGGGAAAAAGTGCACTCGTTTATTCAACACTGGAAAGTGTCTTCATACTTATTCAGTATATTTACATGTTTTTCTTCGACTTTCAGTCCTGGATTTGAATTTTTCTTCAAGCGATTTGACTGTAAGGAACTATTTCTTTCCAGCTGCCATTTTCTTTTATTTTGCTTTTGAAAGAAGCTTATCTTTTTGGCTTTCTGTCCTTTTAAGAAATATCATCCTATTGTCTTGTAGGCTTTGTTCCAGAAAGAGCGTCATTTAAATGCTTTTTAAGATGTATAGTGTAAGAAAATCTTTGAGTAGTAATTCTTTTATGGAGATAGTTAATGGCGTTTTCATAAAAATTATATTTATCTTTTGACTGCAGCAGGTGGCAATTTTGTTCCACCCCTCTTTATTCAGATGCTCTAATAAAATTAGTCTGCGGGGAGAGGGATGATTGAAGATGTTAACTGTTCTTAGTGTCAGGTTATATTTTGAACTCAGAGAGCTTAGATCAGGCGTTGTCAGCCTATTTTGGTTGCAGGTCAGAATCAATCAAAATGTGTGTATTAAGAAGACTTTTCGGGTCAGTGGTATTTTAATTTTAAAACAGTCTTTTTTGGTGAATTATAAGGTAAATTTAGAAAATATTTACTGTATGCTTTAAACTCAAAAATTTAAATTATAATCATTATAAAAACAAACGTATCTGAATAAACTTTATTTTCAATATCAGTAGCTGCCGTGATGCTGAAGCTGTGACTCCAGTTTAATGAAATCTGACTTATAATTAGTGGTCTTACGGCGAGTGCAAGCTTCGGTAGTTAAACTGTTCCTGCTTTTGCTTAAAATAATAAATTTCATGTGTGAAAACATTTGTTCGCAATTATAAGTTGAATACAATGCGGATAAAATGGGAAAGAATTTTTTGGTATTATAGATTGGAATTCTGCATCAGCGTTGCCAAACTTATCGATTTCTTCTTGAAATTGTTACAATTTTTATTTCGACTCTTTTTTACGAAGTAAAGGACTATTGTAATCGCGAAAAATTCCGATTTTCAGATTTCAATGTAAATATCGATTTTGACTAGATCCATCTTGACGTCTATACGTACCTATGTTGCATACCTCAAAACGGTTCGCCACAACACGTTGAAATATTTATTGTAAATGAGACTTTTGGCTGCTGTCGGCGTGACTTCTGTACATATGTATGAATGTAACGTATGTATCCCGCATAACTAAAAATGATTAACTGTAAAATATTGAAATTTTGTATATGGAACTGTTATAACATCTAGCTGTGCACATCTCTTTTTTATTGCAATTGGCAGTATCAAAAAGTTCTTTGAATTGGGAGATCGTATCTCGCTTTCAAATGAAATAATTTTAAATGAAGTGCAGAAAAAAATGTATATAATTTAATAGGCGTGCAAAAAGTACATGTGATGCCGAAATCATATTTTTAAAAACAAAAATGCATGTTCGTTATTGCAACGTTATAATAAAAAATGTTATTGTTATTTATTTATTTTTGGTTTATGTTTTTATTCTTCAACTGCTCGTTTCATGTTTATATTGTATAATTTATTTTTATACTTTATTTTCGGAACTCAAGTGGATCACTTTTAATTATGAAATGAGTCACTTGGTGACCTGCGGGTCATAGATTCCTGGGGCCTGGCGTGGGAAGTTGTATATCAGATAACAATCTCTAATTTACTACTTTTATACTACTTTTATATACTTTTACTCTAATACTCAAATCTATTCTTTTTTGAAAATCATGTGTAATATGCCCCGATGTTTACTGATTGTATTTGCAGTAAATTAGAATTTAATCATAATTTTATAAATTGAGAATGCACTTTTCAGCCTTTTTTTTTCACTTGAAAAATCTTGTTTGTTTGCGTACGGCATATTCATACATATATTTCATATACAATGTAATATACGAAATAAACACTTATAAGCCCAATAAGTACCACAAATTCAATATAACAAAGTGCACAGTAAAATTACTATTATACAGATGTCTCGTTAAGACTGCTTGAACTCTGCACAGCCAGATTCCTCGCTTGGAATACGTAAACAGTGCCGAAAGAATTTGTACTTGTACGACCCATAGTTTTCGAGATAAATGCGAAAGAAAAATATGATATCAAATCCGTTGCAGGGAGGGGATATGAACATTAGTATTTGGGAATGTTCGCGCATATCGAGACATGCATATGCCCGCGTGTAATGACGTCAAGCCGTCGTTTTTATTTATACACTCTTTAAAAAAAAAAAATCGAAGCACATTACGATCATAGTGTGCATTTCTAGTGCGCAATTCGCAAGGTATAAAACCAATAACAGAGGCGGAAAATTTCTCTTTTTTTGTTGCTGCCATTGTAATTCCGCAAAGAAGTGACTAAGGATGCGATTACGACGATATCGAAGACCTTACAGACAACTAAACGTGCGTGAAGCTGGGTGGTCATACCGAGCAATAGGCCGTAACCTGCAGCGTACAGACACTGCTGTGCAAAGATGTTGGCAGCAATGGCTACTACAAGGAAATTGCCGACGAAATGAAGGCTCTGGAAAGCCAAGGAGCACAAATGCGAGGCAAAATAGCATGATTGTTCGCCAGGTTCGAACCGCCGAAACGGTATCATTGTCGACTATTAAACGCATTACAGCCACGTCTATACCTCCCGTGGGCGCTTGTTTGAGGCGGGGTTACACTTACAGAGGCATTTAAGACGTTTTCGTTTGACCCCACAACATCGGCGGAGTCGTCTGGAGTGGTGTCGCAGCCGATCATTATGGCTGTCATTAGACTGGCATCGTATAGTGTTCAGCGATGAATCCCCCTTCACTCTTGAAGCAGATGACCACCACCGTGTTCGTGTCTGGAGAGGACGGGGCCAGCGGTCCCAATCAGCCTTTGTTTTCCAAAGGCATACAGCCATAACCCCTGTGTAACGTTTCCGAGCTTTTTGTCTTTTAAAAATTTATTTAAAACTTAACATCAAATTCATTCGTGGTTAAATACAGGATAAATAGCGTAAATCATTACATAGCTATATCTTAGAGAAGGGAAAAAGCGAGCTTTCCGCCAGCCTTTCTCTGACTACATGTCCATTCAACTCCATTGCTTCGTCTCTTCTAACAAAAGACCAACGAACACCCGTAAACAAGTCGGCATCATAGAAACATTAGTGGATAGAGACTCATTTGCCTTCAGGACAATCTCATCGCCGATCGCTTCCACCCTGGCTCTAAAAATGAGTTTCTTTAAGTTAGTCCGAAAGAGGAAGTCTCTAATAATAACCAGCTGTTTGTTTTCCTAATGATCCATTTGCTGTTACAATTGTCACACCCTGGTATGATGGTGTGGGGCGCTATTTCTTATGACAGCAGGTCATCTTTAATAATCTTCCGTGCATCTTTAATAACACAACGATATGTTGATACCATCCTGCGGCTGGTTGCATTACCCTTTATGGCACGTCATTCTGGCGCCATTTTCCGACAAGCTAGTGCCAGGCCACATACCACTCGCATATCTCTGGACTGTCTCCGTGCGGCTGATACTCTTCCTTGGCCAGCAAGGTCACCAGACCTTTCATCAATCGAGCATGTCTGGGATTGACGCCAGATTCGGGCACTACAAAATATCGCAGATCTGGAGCGACAACTGATGAATGCCTGGCAGAATGTGTCGCAGGATGACATTAGGAACCTCTACTACTCCTTGCCTCGACGAATTCAAGCATGCATTGCCGCCAGGGGCGGTTTGACCAACTACTAGTTTGAACACTAAATGGGTGATTGTGAGCCGTGAACAGGTACTATGACCTTTGATTTTTTTTATCATTTTATTATTTGTGTATGAGCTGTGCACATATTCAATTTGATCAAAAACAACCACTTCCTTCATAGTGCTTCGATTTTTTTTGTATAAAGAGTGTTTACATGCTTCGCCATTAGGTACTACACGGAAAGGGAGAGATGCCCCGTGAGAACTGTTTAAGGAAAACTGGCTCGTATCCACGTTTCGTGTGGAAAACTTTGAAAATGCTCATGCAACCAGCCCTTTCACCGAGACTCGAATCCTGGACCTAACTATGAGTGTTCAGCGGCTTTAAGCCCTCGGTAGCTTGTGGGCCTCAAGCTATGGTTTGAATTGTATTTTAAAATAACGTGTCTAGTAGCTACCGGTAATCTTTGCATGGGATAATGTATTCCGTTCATGAATATTGCAGCATGTCTATCTTCCGTCAAATTGGTGGCAATGTTTTACGAATTGATGGGAGTATGCTAGGGAGCGAGAAAAACTGGAAGCGTTCACCTGATATGCAATCTCCATGTTGGCGGAAGAACGCACGGTGGGCTTACGCCAGCATAGGAAGATGCAATATTTCGGCAGGTGGAAGAAACTCCCGAGCACATGCGCACTAGCCAGGGACATGAATGCGACTAGCAATACTGTGCACAGGCTATTCTGATCAGAGGCGCTACATCTATTTTGCTATACAACTATGTAAGATCTACATCCAGATGACTTTCAGCGAAGCATTGACAGTATATGTAGTCAGAGTCCAAAACCACATCGAATTGGCCCGCAGAGACATTAGGTCCTCTGGTCTGTAAATGTGTGGGCGTACATACTAGGCAGTCACAGATTGGACACTATCTGCTGCCTGAATGTCCCACTGGATATCCATACTTGCTAATCGATTTCTTTCCATTTACTACATCAATACTTGCTAACCGATTTCCTACAAGGTGTACCATTAGCGACAGTACATGGCATATGGTTCCAGCATGCTGGAGCTCAGGCGCGCTTTTGTAAGTGATTGGCTGGATATGGAATATCCACCCCGCCTGGACTGGACGTGGAGGCTGGTTTTATGGCTTCCACGATTGCCAGTTCTGACACCTTTAGATTTCTTCCTATTGGGCAATCTGAAGGAATTGGTCTATCGAGACCTAGTTACTACAGAACAGTGACTTAGTTGCTGGTCTTCATCCTGCGTGTACTTTGGTGGACACCACTTTTCGGCAACGCTTTATGCCTTTTCAGCCATTAAACGGCGTGTGCGTTTCAGCATGTGCATTCATGCTTTGATATATGTGGTGGACATTTTGAACATCTTTCCATGTGAACATACGCAAATACCTATGTTCACGTTTTCAATAAATTTTTTTCTTGCACCGTCTCATATGACGTCATACTTTTTTTTTCGCATTTATTTAAAAAACTATGAGTTGTACAGGTACAGCTCTTTGGGCATTTTTTATGTATTCCAAGCGAGGAATCTGGTTGTGCATTGTTTGAGCGGTCATGATTGGATATCCTGTATAATTCGTTAAACAAATAAGTGAATAAAAATAGTATGTTAAAAGAACAAAATTACTAAATTACCGAAAGCAAACATAAATATTTACAAGAATTCATCAGAAGGATTAGGGCTGAGTTTTATTTTAGTGATGATCCATACCTGAAGCGAGCTGAATAAATTCAAAACGGATTCTTTGGCTGTTTGCTGGCGTAATTTTTAAATAAAAATAAGTTCTCCTTTTTTATGTGAAAACTGAAATGGATTGAAAAAATGATTTGTTGGGAAGCACTCAGAAGCATTATTACGTTTGTATGACTTTTCCGCCATCCGAGGGCCAACTTTAGATTACGTTTCGGGAGGCGTCAATAGTTTGAAGCTTCGCTTTTCCTATTGCTTATCCATATGGGCAGTACAGCTTTGACCCATTACCACCCCGCTTGTTGTTTCTTCTTATTTTGAAAGCTTGGGTTACTAAAAGGTAGTTGACGGTGTTTCTTCAAAACACGATTTTCATTGAATAAATTAAGTCATTTATTACAGTAGAGTATTCGACGGCTTTAGTAACGATTCCTTCGCAGAAGGTATTTATTTTAAGGGAAATTGTCTTTCGTTACACATGGGTTAAACCATGAAAACTACATGTTCTATTACCGGGAACTAACTCGGGACAAACTTCGAGTATTAAATTTTCCGTATCTATTGAGATACGAGTTAGTAGGAATGGCTTAACCATTCCATTAGAAGGCATCTTTATTAGGTAGGAAAATTTTAGTAGATTCTTGCAAGCTAACTGTATCTAAGTGAATTCATTATTATTTATTTTTCTGAATTTTAATGAAGGTGAAAATATTTTTTTTGCATGAAATGTAAGTACTGCTATACTCTTTCGTTTTACCTTACGAAGTTCGGAAGATACTGGTTCCTGTACATAATTTTGTGTAATCTACGCAGTTCAATGCAAGCACAGTAAAACTCTTTTAATGTTAAGGGAAACTTTTCTAAATCGAATTTTGCAGAAGTGTTTTAGCGTAGAACGAATTTTGGTGGATGCTTTCCTTCTTCTGTATCTACACTTAAAAATGGCCGAATAGTTAAAATTGCTGAGCATTCGTAGTTTTATTACTAATTCGATTGCCAAAATAGTGGTAGAATGGGCAAGCTGCATTGATGTTCGTGTGAATTTCCTCTTGGGTAACATAGAGGGAAAAAAAAATTCTTATATAAAGCTTTTATGAGGCCTTCTGGGGGTCTGGGGGCAGGTATCTTAGATCTGTAGCTAATTATTCAGGCCTGTGATAAAAAAAAAAAAGGTTTTGAGTATTTTATCGTTTTCTAATGTAGTTTTTGAACTCTTATCAAAAGTGAAAATACACGCAGGTATTTTTATATTTTAAGTTAATTTTTTTAAATTTTATGAACTGCATTTATGTCTTTGCAGCTAATATACATTATAGGCTACCCTACATTGTTCGCAGAATATATGACATATCGTAAATTATTTGCAGAACAGATTTAATCTATATCTATTTTTCTACAAAAAATATTTTAACTTTGTCCTTTTTTTTTGGTCGGGCATAGAGATTCTAATATCTATTTGATGCTATGAAGTTGACCTTCCGTGAAGATAGAAAGGATGCTCTGTTTTGAAATCAGATTCGTAGATGACAGTTCTTTTTAGTATTGGTGTTCAGTAACCGCCGCCGCCACGGAAGAATATTTTTCCTTTTTTAGATTTAATACCATTCCTGTCAAAACGTGCATTCTAGCGTTTTTCTTCTTGATCAGCCATCCTCACCAAATAACGTAGTCTTGACTGCCGCTTCACTTCTTTCGTTGATTTCTAAAATAGTTGCCCTGGTGAAAGGTTACTTGTTGAGTATTGCTATTAAGTTTTCTGTGTAGATGTTAACGATTATTCTGAATACAGTTCTAGAAATTTTCGTTTTTATCCATTTTTCAGGAATAGGCCATTATTTATGCTTTTTGCATTTTCCTTGGATAAAAATGCGTAGAGATGAATGAAGTCTTACTGCTGTTATATTGGCGTGTATGCAAAATATCGTATGGAATACATTCTTCACGAACTCTCGATTTTGTGCCTCGAATATATTATTTCATTTCTTGATGTATATAAATGAATAGATTTATTTTTAATATAAATGCCATTTACTGGTAAGGGTGGTAAATGGGGCACTTGTTCCCTCTGGAAATAGAGTAAAAAATGTGTTTTTCTGTTACTGCATGTATAGCATACGTGTTTTTATATTTATGCAGTGTTGTATTTTATAATCTGCTCGTGTACCTCCAAGTTAAATAATTAAATAAAAATTTATTGATCTAATTATTTATCTATAATTTTTGTTCTTTCTTGCTTGAGAAATTGAAATTGTGCTTTGAAAGGCACAGGAATAGTTTTTGATCAAAGAAATCTATCGTGAAATAAAAACTATTAATGTTTTTTTTTTTTAAATTACCTTTTTAAGTTTGCTGTGTAGTGATATGTATAAATGAACTATTTCCGGGACGGAATCATTTTGAAATTATCTTGCAGTATTTTCTAGTACTTCCACATATTAGAAACATTTTGTACTTTTATATAAACTTTGTTTAACTTAATGATGATTAGAAAATTCTCCAGTATATACTACAATTACTACAGTTGCTTATGTGCTTCTTCCATTCTTTTCCTTAATTAAAATTTGAAAATTATTAACTAATTAAATTATTTTACTGATTATATATTTAATTAATTATGGCAAAGAAAGCGAGGGCTATCTGTCTAAGGTGAGGGATGTTTTCATGATATTTAACTAAATAAATTTTACTTGAATTTAAAAAAATTTAGGTGGCTATAGTTGGGCTTATTTATGTTAAACTAAAGAAAAGTATTAATTTTAATAAAGGTATTAATATTATTTTTTAAAAACTGAAATTGTAACTTGTTCATAGATCTGTATTCTCCGTGACAAGTATTACTTGTGGAAATTTTTAAATACAAATTAAAAAACAATATGAACAAGTTTTGCTAATATTGTTATATGTGAAATTCTGTCTTCACGTATCTGTAGTTGAAATAAAATTGGCAGAAAGGCCAAGTTGGTTAATTAAATCTTTTTCATCTGAAATTTGCTTCGAAATTTATCTTATTTATCAGAATTGTTCTTTATTATTGGTATAAGTCTATTTATTATTAATACAGTTACTGTATTGTTAGTAGAGTTCTATTTAATTATTAGTAGTGCAGTACTGTGTTCCACTGATATCATTGTAATAATTTTTCATTAATTATTTCTTTACGTATGGTAGCAAAGTTTCCTTAAACTGAAGAAGGTTATATTGGTCCAAACTAAATTATCATTATCATATTCTTATATCAGATATACGGGATTTTCAACTTTTACTGTGCATTTATGCGCAACCTCTCCTCCCCCCAATACGTTTTCTGTTTCCTTGTGGTTGTCTAACTGATATTATAATAGATTTTAAAAGAATTTAAAGCAAGAAACTTAAATGGAGAGTTTTGTCCTGATTGTATATTGATTTTCTTTGGGATTTATTTTCAATGGATATATGTTTTTGCGCGATTTTACATAACTTGGTTTCCCTGTTTGGTTCCATCAAATCCTGAAGTAAGTTTTCTTCACCCCCCGTTTCTGTCAAACCTATTTTCTTGAAACTTTGCACAGTTTCCAAAGACAGTTTTGCAAAGATAGTACATTATTCTAGAGTTTTTTAAAATTTCAATATATTCCTTCCCCCTTTTCCTTTTTTTCTCTCTCTCACTCTTGTTTTAAGTGTCATATATACTTTTTTAACGTTTGTATTAATAGTTGCCGAATTTTGATCTCTGTACCATCAGAAAGACCGAAAATAAACTTCCAAACAAAGCAAATGACATTGATTCCAACAAATTTCTAATCAAATTTACGAATTTTGGCGTTTATGGGATTCGCTGTCGAAGTAGTATTTTCGAAGTAGCTAAAATTTTACAAATTCTTGCCATCGTTACTTGCGAGGTTTCCAGTAACTTAAATATTTGACTACAATTTAACTTTCGAATACTAATAACTTAGCTTTAACTGATGAGGATTTTAAGAGTTACTAAATTCACTCTAAAAAAATCCACAGATCGGCGAGGTGGGCGCTTCTTCGTTTCAGGTTATGTACCAACTCAGCTGCATGAAAACCATTCAACATGTACAATAATGATGGGAAGACGTCAAAGTATCTCCATTCGATAGTTATCAGAAGTCATATTTTACAGATTGAATTTTGGGAGGAATGAATAAATCTAACTTCATTAGTTATCTGATAAGTTTATTTTGAGGGTTTTATCAAACAGTTTGTTTTTCGAAATTCAAAATAGCTATTGTTTTACCTGAGTTCACTTGACTATGAAAATTCGGTGATATAATTGCTCGTTCTTCATCGCTGAACTCGGAAAGATTGCGTAGGAGGTTGAATAGCGTTAAGTTAAGATGGAAGTAGATCAAAGATTCAACAAAATTTATATATAGCAGTTATTAGTCGTATAAATAATAGCAGTGGCAACAGCTTAAAGATGGTAACGTATTATTATCTGTAAATACATATACTTGGTATAGGAATATCATGTCATTACTGAGATGTGTTTCTATCTTTTCTTCTTATCAATAAGGCGACGTTTTTCAGTCATATATTTTTTCTTTTAAACTGAATTTCAGTAATAATTAAGCACATGCAGCTCTACTCGACAGATTTATTAAAGGCGCAGGTAGTGATAAGGTTAAAATGTGAGTATAATGAAATTTTTAGACTGCTGCAGTTTTCATTATGCGATATTGTAAGCAAAAACTTACCAACTTAAACCTTTTGTACGGTTTTAATAATAAGAAATAGTTAAAAAAGTGCCAGCATGAAAAAATATTTCCGTAATAGAATTTGTCAAACAAAATTAAAAGTGGAACGAATTCTAAATTTTCTCGAATTCTTTAAACCTCGAATATTTCAGATAATAACATTAATAATAATAATAAAGTAATTTTAAATGTTTTTAATTAAAACGATAGTTAGAATCTGTGGTTAATGAAAAACAAATTCAAGAATACCGTTTTTAAAAATATAGCTTAATTTATTAATACGAGGGTTGGAACTTTAATAGTGGCAACACAGCTGAAAACACGCTACGCAACAAAACCAAAGAATATCGCGTATACCACACGTGAACTAGATACCTACTTTACATCTCCGCAAAAAGACTCGTCCTGCCTACGTCATGCGCATGCGGAGTGACGCGAAGAACGGATCCTTGTATTAGCTCGCGGTCTAAAGTAAGTGTTGTCAGGATGTTTTCAAAACAAGAACATGTTGGACACAAAGTTTCAAAACATGTTGGATAAAAATTGAATGTGCCAGAGGTCGTACAACACGACAGTGTTATCAAGGGCTTCAAGAAGCTTGCGGGAAATCTGCATTGCTTTACAGAACCGTAGCAAGATGGGTGAAAGCATTCAATGAAGGACGCCAAAACGTGGCAGACATGCTGCGGCCAGGTCGTCCGAGTGTCAGACCTGCAAGCTGTTGCCGGCCACACTTTCTGCAAAACGCCCCTCTCATTTTGCATGACAATGCTCGGCCGCACGCAGCGCAAGCTGTGACTGATTTGTTCAAGCGATGGGGCTGGGAAGTGCTTTACCATCCACCATACTCCCCAAATCTAAGCCCTTGTGACTATGACTTAATTCCTAAGATGAAGGAACCACTTCGTGGCACTCGCTTCCAAACTGTTCCTAAGATTCTTGCGGCAGTAGACCGGTCCATGCAAACTATCAACAAATCAGGCGCTGCTACAGATATTCTGCGACTTCCACATCGTTGGAAACGGGTTGTATACAATGCTGGCGACTATATTGAAGGACTGTAAAACATGGTGACATGAATCACTTTTGTATTCCTTGTAAATAAATAGTTGCCACTATTAAAGTTCCAACCCTCGTATATAAGTAAAATTTAGTGAATGTACCTCGTGGTTCCGTTACTGGTTCATGCAGCGTTGCTTAAATGAAGATGAAAGACTTCTCTTTCGAATAATCGCTGAACGCGTAGCGGACAGTTTGAAATCGATTAATTTAAGAAATTAAATTATTGACTGATAAAGAAGTGTGTCATTGAACGATTTATTCTTTTTTTTTTACAAAGTAGATAAGAATATCTCTGAGATCATACAAGAGATAAGCATATAATCCGTTACTTTTTAATAAATGTATTTTTTGTTACAGGCAGCACAGCGTTATTAATAATGTTGGCGCCTTATTGGTTTTTATTCTGCACAGAGGAGGGCAGAGATTGATAAAGTTGGAAAAAAAAAGTTACATTCAGCGTAATAAAAGGTTATCAAGGTTAACCTACTTAAACTATTTCGGAGATCAATTTCATTTGGCTTATAAGTTGTAGGAGAGCAAACTAGTGCTATTCGCCAAATGAATTCATTTGGCTGATAAGTTGTGGGAAAGCAAACTAGTACTATGTGCCAAAAGGAAGGGATAACTTTCGTAGAGAATTTTTTGTGGGAAATTCAGTTTAGCTTGTATTTGCTCTACATGTATGGAAAACCACGAAGTCTGCATGCAACAATCAACTAATGTAGCCGCTGGAAATCGAATGTGAGATGAACTATTCCTGTTTTACTTCTTCATTCCCTTTGAGGACTAGAACTTCTTAGAGATTCTGATTTTTGTACACTGAAGTAAACAATATGAAACCATCCAACAAGCTCATTTTCCGGAGGATTAGTTTTTATGTTTAAGGATTTTATGGTTGGTTATATTAAGACATTTGTCCCCAAATGCTAGCTTTTCCCAGGAGTTGCGTAGCATAGGAATAAATATAATGCGAATGAAGTTATGCGATAAATATTATGCATTTGTTTAATAAAGGTATTATGCCAAAAGAACACACTATGGAGATTATATGCATTTTTTCATTTCATTTCGTTATAGAGCATAATCAACAAACATGCTGCTGATTAGAAAGTACTGAATTAATGCAGTTATCCGTATCTGAAAAATCCAGATATCTGGTGTGCATAAGATTTCTTGGCTTTGAATTGGATATTTAACAATTTGGGAAGTCAAACTGCAGTTCGTATGCAGCTCTTCTGAATATTTGATGTAACTTTTTGAAACTATGCACTATTTGTTTTCTGTAAACAACTTACTCTTGTAGTTATTTCTTCTAAACTCAGAAGGCAAAACTGCGATGTTTTGAGGTTTGTGGTTTGATGACATGATCGTTGATACAAAGGATCTCTTCAGTGGTAAATGTTCTATTAATTTTTTTTTGATTTCTTCATACATTTCAATCGAAGATTTCATAAACTCTATGTATTGATTATTGTTTTTTAAATTAATTGCTAAACTGGACTACACATGCGTGAAATCGGGTAAAGTCCGTTAATCACTATTAGATGTACAGTGAAGCCTTCACTAAAATACCTTAAACGTCAGTGGATACTTCCCATTAATATGGAGTTTCTGAATCACCGGAATTTCAAAGTAGACGAGTGCGCTCCTATTCGGCGGACATTTTCGGATAATGGGCAAAAGCTTTGGTCTCATGAGTGTTCGATAAGAACGGGAGGTTCGATTATTTAACATTTTGTTTTTGTAACTTTTGCTTTCCGTATAGAAATAAATTTTACAAAATGTAATATTTTTTGCCTTTCTTTAGCATTTCTGCGGTTTTATCGAACTTAAAATTTTAAATAGATATAATTTGTTTTTAACAAGCTGTAATTTTGACATATAGTAAGCAGAAGAAACATTTCTTAATGTAAAAGCTGCTTTCTGTCCGTCATTTCTGTTATCTTTGGGCGGCTTATGTGCTAACTGCATCTTTTATTTTGATACATAAACACATAAATTAATTCTCATCGTTGATATTTTATACTGTGTTAGAATGAAAATTCTTATTAAAATTGCTTCCTGAATAGTGTGTCGTAAAATTTGTGCATGATGCGAAAAAACATTATTTAAAAAATTCTTCATTCTTATATCCTTATCCGTTTCACTTGAGGTTTCGCTTTCGGTATAAAAGAATTGTACCCTTTTACGGATACTACTATCAAAGATAATTAAGATTTTATATCCATCCTTTTTCAAGTGTTTATTATTAAAGAAAATTCGTATTTCTCAAATAAGATGAAATATTTTCGACGTAATAAGTATAGAACTTAACATTAGTATGAAGTGTGCAAAAATCCTAGATCCCTAAACTATTTAACGCATGAAATGAAACGCCGTCAGGTATTTATCGTGGGACTTTGCGGATGATAGGGTATATAAATATAGATGGTGAGTTACGTAAGTCATTCGGTAGGTAGGTACAAGAAGAAAGCTAATGTGTCAAATCTAACTTTTGTGTCTTTCATACTTGCAAAAGTAAGTTCCTTGTATAGTATTCTGTACCTAAAAAAGACTTGAAATTAGTTGCGCTTACCATTGATCATTTAGCATACTTTACAATCGCCTACTTTACTACTTTACAATATTAGCCTACTTTACAACAGACTGCCCTATGCATCGTACAAGTAGTCGAAACGGAATGCGATGTTACAATTGCCGATCGAAATTTAAAGACAGTATTTATAAGAAAAGAATGTGGATCGCTGTACAAGGACTGTAGTATGCAGACAAACATCGGCATATGTTAATTACAGCGTGATGTAACATTCCTTTTGTTTAGAACTACAGACATTGAAAAAAAATCTGTCGGGAGGTCTGGATGTTCCAATATCACTTTACGTTATTGCTCATAGATCAGCTGAGGCTTATTTGTATTTTTCACGAAGATTCTCTTAGTTGAAGCTCTGAGAAAAATTGCAGTGATGTAGTGCTAGGCATAGCCGGTGTGAGTATCACTTTCATTCATTGTTATCGCTTTTGTTAGCGCTGGTGATCTCCAAATTAAAAATGCGGAGACAACATAGGATAATCTTGCTGCCATTCATGAAGCCTCATACAACATGTCAGCGTGGAGTCTTGGTTTGGTTTGATGCTACTACCATCGTCAACAATACATAATGGGTGCAGTAATGACTTCCTGGTTCATTGATGAGATGTTGCGGCCTCTGTATCTTCAATAAATGATGTTATTTTTTATTATAGTAGTGGAACCACCCACACACGCAGCAGATATCAAGCAGGGCATCTGTAAAGTATTCAGGGATATTTTTAACAAATATGATCTTAAAATCCGTGCAAGAACTTATGGGATGTTATGTTGGCCGTCGAAGGAATGCTGCTGTTTGAAGCCTTCGAAATGAACATGAGTTCTCAATGCCACATAATATCAGTACTTAAAAAAATAATTGAAGTATATTTAAATAATGTCGCTATATTATCGCACGTAACATTGAATATTGCGACTGTAATACTTTTTAAAAGCAGGGAGTTACTTTATATTTATTTGGCTGCAAGACTGAGCTAAATCTATAAAACTGAGTTAATTTACTTACAATCTGTTATCAAGATGTTTTAAGTTTTGCTTCATTTGAAACATTCTTGGAAGATACAGCATTCACTTTAGCAAGGAATGTACTTTGAAACCTTTCTTTTTAGATTTGGTAGATTGTTAGTTGACCGTGTGTTCTAACACTTTGAAGGATATTGTAGTATGGATAATAAATATATTCTGATAAATTACTTTTAAAATTAAGATGGCAAAAACTTTGATCGCTTTGCATCTTTTATACACTTTCTTATATAGAAGGAGTATTTTTCATGGTTTTGGTAGCATTTAAGCGGATTATGTGTCTGAAATACACATGACATTGTAGTTCAGGCACGTGCGCAGATTCTTGCTTCTCATAAGGTACAACCTGAAATGTATTGCAACCAATCAGAATTATCATTCTGAAGCAATACCTGTGCATTTTGTGTATGTGGCTCTGCATAATCCACCTGTTTAAATCCTACTCGACTTATTCGTGACATTATGCTTAGTTCAGCGTCTTTACAACTCGCTGGCTATGAAAAGGATCATATTCGTGGCTTTTGGTTCCCTCTTATCTTTTGTTGTCTGCGGATTTGATAAGACTGCTTATCATCTTTTTAGTACATAAAACTAGCTTGCTTTTGCTACATTTCAGTTAGAATCCCTACCGTACTATACTGAGTTTTATTTAGTTATTTCCAAAGCTATGCACATCTATTAATATTAGTGTTGATTATAATGATTGTAATGGATCCATATTAAGAACGTGTAAGTGGGAAATTTTTATTTATTTTCGTATATTCATGGTATTTCTTCTTAATTATACTGATTCACTGATATGATATTAATTACCAATAATTATCCGAATAGCTAAAATTTTAGAAAATTGATTTTCTTATTGATGAAATTAATGTAATTAAGTTTATATCTAAACATAATTCCATTTATATATTAAAAATAAAATAAATTAGGTTCTATCATTGACAGAACTGGCTTATTGAGGTAATTTAATGCGATCTCTCTTAATAAAAGAGATGGTGGATAGGTTATAAATGACTTTTCCTTTCTAGCGCGAAAACGTTAAAACTAAGCATATGTTTATTTTTACATAGTCCAGAATAGTGAGGTCTAATCCCATGAAAATTAGACGGTGAGTTATATAGTTGGTGAGTTATTAGATGGTGAGTTATATACTTAATTTTTCTTTGCGAGAGTTCAGTTTTTCTACTCACTTGTTCACAAATAAAAAGGTTTGCTTTAAGTGGTGAGTACCTTCTGTTGACGAAATGTATTAGTGTTTGATTAGGTATCACTGGTATATTATGAAAAATGAGTAGATTCCCAATTCTTAAAATGCTTTGCATCCCTGATAAATTCCGAGATCCATGCCCATTTCTAAGTGAAAACAAAGCCTTTATGTTGACTGTCAATTGAAATAATGTTTAAATCTTAAAGGAATTGTTTTTAGCTCTTTTAAGTGTCGTAACAGGAGATTCGAAAGCGATGGCTTTATCAAATATAGATTCTAGTCATCTGAATTATACTGTCTTACGTTAAATGCAAAACGTTTCGCGGTTTACGTGCGGAATTTTCAAAGATATTACAGAATAAATTTAGTGATTTAGAACACTTTTAAACGCATATTTTGGACCAAAATAAAATTGTGATAGAGAAATTCTTTTTCTTTTTTTTCCTCCCAGCAAATAATTAACAAAATTCATGGTTTAAGTGTTACTGTTTAAATGTCTAAACCAGACTGAATTCCCCGACACATTTATTTTTTTCTGCTTCTTGGGCTATAGAATATTTATTAGCTAGAAAAGTCGCTTACTGTTTGGTTTAGAAGTTTAAATATAAAATTCACATATTTTAAATAATTTCAAATAAATTGTGCTTGAAACATGAAAAAGTGCTTTTTTAAGATGGAAGAACTCTTGTATTAGCCGAAAAAAGAGGACATGCACTGCATTTGAATACCGTATAGTAGCATTATTTAACTAATGGTTGCAAAAAATCTCTCTTTCGATACAGTTAAGTATACTCTTCGCTGAAAGGCACATTTTAAAAAAATAGCCAGTAAAATAATAAATTTATTTCACTAAAAATTATGACATTGGCATAACTAACAATTTTTATGAATCTCTTTGAAACTTTATATTTTTAAATGAGATTTGTTGTTAACCGGATATTCGAATGTTCTAAAATTGCGCTTTCAATTAAGGTACAGGTTTCATTTGGTTTATTTGATCACGGCAAAGCACGTGAGGCTAAAATGGAACTTTTCTTACCTTCTCCATCGAAAGAGAATGAAAGGGACGATTTTTAAGAAAACCTCGTTTGGGAGAGCATGAAGTGGGACATAATCAATAAAATATTCCTTGAACAAAAGTCAATAAATTTTATGTTAACTTAACAGAAAACAGCTATAAAACAAAATTAGCTAGTGTTGCAGGTTTGTAGTGGGAAACACTAGTAATTATATATATATATATATATATATATATGTTTGATGGCATAATAAATTATTAATTAATTATTAATATCTCGCTGAATTTTGCATGTTAATGTATGGAATGCTTCTCATTCGTTCAGCTTACTAGCTTTTTGCTCTATGATAAATTTATAAAATACTAAGTTTTACACTTATAAACGTTAAATTAATTGCCTAAGGATGCCTTCGTGGAGAATTTTTCTTAGGACACCTAGGGTAGATCTTATGAATCTTATTGTGGTTTTTTTTTAATGATGGGAAGTGACATGTCTTGAAGATATTTCATTACTAGATTAGTTGACCAGTAATGCATTTACTTGTACATTAATAAAAGTTGGAATTCATAATTTTTATCATTTTTAGTCTCTAATAATAAGTTCGTGCTTGGTGAAGGAATGATGGAATCGATCTGTTTCTGGAGTGGTTTTCAGACTGCATAATTTCGAAAAATGTATATTTTAGGTATGTCGCTTTTCAGTGCGTTTTTTGTCGGTGCTTTTAGACTGCGAGGTTAGAATTCAAGGTAATGGCATACGTTGATTAATTAGTTAATTTTTAAAATCGGCAGACTACTGAAATTACTCTATTGAAGTATAATAAAATCTGAACCACCCAAAAAGATTTTCTGATGGTATAAATTTTTCTTTTTGATAGGATTTTTTTAGTTTCTTTCAAATACTTTTCTCGTTAGTTTTTCTTTCTTTCGCATCATAAGCTGTTAAGCCGCACGGATGCCAGTCTTTTGAATATTCTGGTAGCTTGCATGAGAACATAGTATCCGTAAACAGTTTATGTACAAGTGGGATTAAAGGTGTATAACATATAGAAATGCAGTAGATTTATAATATGTAGAGCTCGAAATTAATCAGATTATTGCAATCCTGTGTCTGTGTAAAGGTAAAAGGCAATACACATAGACGTAGAGATTTTCCTTCGAGCTGATACAGTTTTGGGGGTACTGATTGCCGAAGCTCACAGGTTATTGTGTCTTGGATTTTTTCAGATGAGTCTGATTAATCAGTTCAAATCCAAGATGAAGTGATCCCGATCTCCAGAAGCATTACACAAGAACAAGTTTTCCACTTTCAGTCCAACACGAAACAGGTAAGTAGTAAAGACTATTGTTTAGTAAACAGTTTGTTTGAAGGTAGCGTATTTGCTTCCGACAGCTGGGAGAACGTCTTTTTCTTCCTGTTGAGTCGGAATCCGAACGTTCTTGCCACTTCTGCTATAAGCACTGAATCGTAATCTTTTCAAATGGAAAGACAGGAGATGGATTTCTGTTATTGGTGCACTGGGATGAGAGAACTCGTCCGCCTTCTCGCTATCTTCAGAATCTGTGTAGACCATGTCTCATTATTCTGAAGCAAGAATCCTCAGCAAGAATTTCACTGAAGCTTTGGGTTGGCTAATTAATTTAGTGCACAAGACAACTGGGAGTACTGCCGTCGTAAAAGACATTTTATTTTTCACTTTTATACTGGTAATTGGGCAGCCACCCACTGAGCTGAATTAGCATCTTGGCCATGGAACATCATTTTCACAACTATTTTATAAACTTGGGCTCTGCTTCCCGGGTCTATCCTTTAGCGGGAATACAAAGATGACATATGTACTAAATGGCGAGTCATTCAACTGTGCGATGGATCAAGGGTCATGAAATGAGAAAAATGAAATTTTAACTTATTTCTGCTATGTGCGGAGAAGGGGCATATACGTATTTTCATGAGTCTCATGACTCAATTCTGGTAGTGATTGAAATTATCTTGTGGAGAGATGAGATGTAAGAGTAAGGGAACGGGGAAATATTAAAGTAATGCCTCCAATTTCTTATTCGTTATAGATCAACACTTCTACGACGTTAAAATTTCTGCTGGTCATTACTTCAGACTTTTTTTATTATTATTACAATTTTTTTTATTGTAATAATAATAAAAAAAAGATTCAAGTAAATGACGAGCAGGAATTTTAACGTCGTAGAAGTGTTGATCCATAACGAATAAGAAATTGGAGGCGAAGGCAGATTAAATCTTCATTTTTTATTTCCGCTTGTTGTGGCCACAATCAACTTGGCACCTGAAATGTGCCTATTCCAAAATAGCTCACATTTTAGATTAATTTTCAGTAAGAAAGCAGCAGACAGCAGTCCAACTAGACCGAAGCGTAAAGAGCAAGTGAAGGGTGTTATCCCAATTCAGACTGAGTTAGTTTTGGTTTACAATGCATTTTGATTGGATAGTTAATACTTGTGTAAAATTCTTATTGGTTACTTGACTTTTAGTTCCATTTACATCATCAGAATTATGTAAGTGGACATGGATTAATCTAGAAATGACGCAGTGCGTAGAGAGGTTATTATTTTTAGAATTGAGAAGGAAAATTTACGTTGTTAATTTAATCTTAGACATATCCTTTATTTTTCTTACATATTCCCCCTCGTCAAGGAAAGAAAGGCGTAGCGACAAAGAAGCCTTTTTAAAGGAAAAGCGTTAAAGCAAATGAAGACAAATAATTAGAAAAAATACCAATTTTGAAATTTTGACCAAAAAATACAAATCCTGAAATTTTGACCAAACTAATTACTTATATAATTGCAAAATATTAACTTATATAATTGTTTAAATAATATTTTAGAGTCCTTTAAAAATTCAGTCCAAACGTTTTTGTAATTTGCAGTCCATATAATTAAATTTCTTCAGAGAAGTCTTTGTAAAGCTTTGAACACAATATATCACAGTTGAAAAACCTTTGCACACATATTACTGATTTTGAATAATCAAAATAAATTTCAAAATTTTCAGAACACATCTAATTTTCATTCTTATAACTTATATTTTAACATCATAAATTTGATAATAATATTGCTAAAATTATGGTTTTACCAATATTGTCTTTCATTTGAAATTTCTGAATTTAACAAACTGAAAGGCCTCGCAATACTTCTAAACAAACATATCCATCATTAGGGCTAGCCTCTTGAGCTAACCAGTGTGCTTTGCACTGGTGGCTCAGGGTGCCTAGGCAGTTACTTGAAAAAGCCTCCGTTCCTTACATAAGGTAACTGGCCTTTGAGAACTGCACTACTAGATTCCATTATAAAAAAAAGTATAATAATAATATAAAAAAAATTACACTCAATCATGAAATGAGAGCCTTCAACATTATCTTATATGAAGAGGGTAAAAGGAACAACTGTACAGAGGTAATAATAGGCTTCTGTTTCGCAACCAGTACTCCCTCAACATACTTTATACTTTACAGCACCCCATAAATTTTTAACATGCATTAACCATAATTTCATATTAGTTCAGTTCATTTTTCTTTCAACATGTCTACCTCTTCCCGAAACTTCCTAAATTTTTCTTCGAATCTTTCTTCCATATCGGCTATTTTAGTTGCAGCTTCCTCCTTCAGTTCCTCTTTCATATCTTGTAATTTGGTTTCGGTTTCCTCTCTAAGCTCCATGATGTCGCTTCTAATCTTGTTTTGCTCCATTTCCATCTGTCGCAGTTGCTCTTGCAGCTTTTCTTGTGTTTTCAATATAATAATAATGATTAGTAATTTCAATATGATATTTTTAGTTGCACTAAATAAAATCTTTAGAAAAAATCCATATCAGACTTAGAAATTAGACGATGAATAAATCTTTCAAGAAAAATCATTCCCAACTCACTAAAATGTTTTTCACATTTGGAAAAACACCATATTTGAAGATTGAGACACTCGGAAGATATTTTTCAAGCACACACTAAATTTACGAGAAAAGCACAGCACAGAATTAGAAGAACAGAGATGTCGTCACACTACATTATTATTTCATATATATATATATATATATAGATAGATATGTAGGTAGATAGATAGATAGAGAAAGAGCAGAGAAATTTGGAAGGGGTATTTATGGGGAACATACTAGTTTATTTACAGAGCGAAGTATGGTAGCTGAAAATCTTTATAGTGGAACAATAAGGCGGGAGAAAGCAAGGGACATGATTCCGTTCAGTTAATACATATACCGCTAATGCAGTTTTGATTAGACACAGACAAATATAATAATTAAATTGGAAAGGCTGTCTTACCATGGGCTATAACCACAGTTGACCCATTTACATATATAAAAGCAGAACAGAGTACATTGTTACTGGATTGAAATAAAAGAAAGTAGAATAGTAAGAGTTGTTAAAAAGAAAAAGCAGGATGAAACATAAAATACTTACATACTTGAAGACAACAAAGTTATAAATACTTATCCGCTGCTAAAGCTTAGAGTTCCGGCTTAAACGGTAGCTGTGAAATTTTCTGGCCCTTCTCTTAACAATATGATTTGTAAATAAACTGAATACCGTTTCCCAATAAGCTAGTTCTGTTATAGCTCTGCAAGAATTTCCCTAATTCAATAAAATATGAGTTTATGAAAATTAAGCGAGCTTTATAAGGAATTATTGCATTCCTCGCTGTGTGCTTTTGCAGTGTATGTGGTTCAGTACGCCTATCTAGCAATTAGAAGATTTGTGGACAGAATGCCTTTGAGGGCACACTTAATTTTTCGTTATCGAAAAACTAGTAGTTTCCAAGCACCAGTCGTAGTTCTTTCTTTATTTTTTTGAGATGATTAATATAAAAGTTATTTCTCTTTTAATTATGAAAATGTACTGCATACTTCAACTTCTGTTCAAGCTTTGCATTGTAAAAATTTAACCTTTTTTGGTTGCTTCTTTACGACGAGCATAAAAGAGTGGTTTAATTTATTTATCACATTAAATTTTATTCTCATAGCGCAGATTTTTTTTTTTTCTCTCTCATGATGCTCAGTATTTTTACCGAGATGTAGTATTTGAAGCTAAGTGAAAGAGCGTCCTTAGTTAATGCTTACTTGAATATTTGATATTTGATAATAGAAGGAAAAGGGACTAGTAATCTAATCAGGGTACAATCTAAGACTTCAAAGAAGAATTTATCATTAAAAAGTTGGAAAAAAAAAGAATTAAATTATATATGCTATTAAAATCTGTGCGCGTTTGTCTGTTCGTTTGTTTGTGGCAAACGGCGGGGAGTTGAGTGTCGAGAAAGGTACCTTCGGAATCCAAAAGTTCGCCGGAAAGCCGTTCCGACCATTATCATCTCGTACGACTTTAATCAGCCGATAATATTAATTAAAAACTCTGAAAACACTGATTTTCGCCTCATTTTTCCGAGTGGTAACAGTCTTGCATGCTGGAGATAAAAATCTGCTTTATTTCGAAAAGCATTATTACTGCTTGCTTTCAAATCATAGAGCTTGTTAATAAAAAAATTGTTTTACAAAATTTGAAATAAAAATCGCATTGCCAAACGTTAAATATCTTGTTATTATTATATAAGGTTATGTCTGACGTCGAAGAAAGCACGCGATTTCATGTGACGTCACTGTATGCAGAAAATATTTCGTTAATGTCACCATTTTAAATAAATATCTGCTGTTGGCAACTTTTTTGTTTCAGGTTAAGAAAATTGAAACTGTATGTTATTGCTACATTAATTCTTGTATTGATATTGAGAAAAAGTTGTTATATTAAATTTAAATCATGACGTTATATGTCTGCGTATTAACGAGAGCTGTCCAAAGTTTTTGTTTCCTGGATTGGCAACAAAAAATGATTTAAGAATTGATTACTGCTGGAAAAGAATGAATTGACTTCATTCATATTGAAGTGTTTAATGCACTTTCTTTTTCAGGTTGTATGTAGAACTCATAAATTTTTGCTTTCGTCGTAGCTAGCAACTTTGTATACAGTACGCTAAATTAATAGTTCATTTTATTTTTAGCTTTTTACTGCATAGAACATATAGATATTGCTTTGGCTGTAGCCTGCTAGTTTTTTTCTTTTTTTTTTAAAGAAAGCATGTGAAGTTGTATAAAAAATGGCGTTAAAATCTTCTTTTAATTAAAGGAAAGCTGCAAATGTTCATAAAATTTTTAAATGGAATATATTCAAAATTAAATGTATTTTAATCTGTAATCATCTATATATGTATTAATGAAAAAAGTGAATACTTTTTCCTTCTTTCCTTTTCAATGAAAACTTTTTTTTTAAACGCTTAGTTTATTAATCGATAATAGATGGATAAATTAAATTTCTTACGCTATGCTGGATAGCAACGCTCTGAGTATCACTACTTCAAAGTGTAAAAATCAAGTAGAGAGTTAGAAAATAAAAATTTTCACAGTTTGGATTAAGGATTGAATACACAAAAATTAATTGTTAAGTTGCCAAATAAGCAGGTTTTCCGAATCTTCTGTCAGAATATACTGAATGACTTAATTGTATCTAAATTTCACATGTAATGTTATTCTTGCCGCTGTAATGCTTAAATGCAAGAGATTTATTTTAATGATTCTTACTAGGTAACCGGAAATGTTTTAAAACGTGCTGTTGAAAAAATTTCCCTCTCAGAAGAAGATTGAAATAACTTTGAGGCAGAAATCACGTCATACCGGTTTCAAACTTTAAACTGAAGTTCGTTCAAAAAAGCTAAAGAAAGAATAATTTGGAAATTTAATCAGATTTGAATTTCGCAAATATTTGAGGAAAGGTTGAGTTTTTTTTTTTTTTTTTTTATTAACATGAAGGATGTAATGAAATGATTTCTCTGCATTGGCATTATGTACTTCTTTTCTTCCTTCCAAAGTATTTAAAGAAGTCTTTTAGTTGAACTTTTCTTATCTGAATTAGCAGCAGTTGTAAATACGGGCGTAGATTTTCTTGCTTCAAAACTGGTTTAAGTTATTCAAGTCACAAAATTAAGAGTATTTAATTATCTTTTGCACTCACAATAGATTATCCGTTACCGTGGAGGTAGAGGTAAAAATAAGAGAACAGGCCTAAACTGGCTTTTCCCATGAACCTTCTTCCCTTCTTGGAGACCAAAACATTCAGTAACTTGCCATTAGGATCAATAGGTTTTAACATGATCGTAATAAAACATTTCGTAATTGCGTCGTAAATATACGTATAAGTATGTATATTTTCTTTCTGTACAATATTTCAGAGTCCTAAGTGTATGAAAGAATACATTTTTAGACAACAGTTCATTCTGAACAGAATTAAATGCTATGCTTTTCCCAGAACAGTTTGCTCAGAACAGTTTTAATTTAAATGAAATATTTTAAGAAATCTTCAGATAATTCGATTTTATTCTCATAATTATTACAAATATTAAAATCAAAGTTTATTGTATTATTAATATTATTAAATATATTTAATAACTAGATTTCTTCACAGAAATATTCACAGGAGTTTGTGAATGAATAAATCCTTAATTTCAAAGTACCTTTATAATAAATATTTGCATATTTTATTAAAGGCAAATGCATACTTTTTCAAGGATATGCTTAAATACCCATACATATTTAATATTTTTCATTTTCGATATGTGCAAATCTTAAATTTCGGTGCATTTACTATATTTTTGGCGTAATTTTCAATAATTTAGAATATATGAGAATTTTTTATATGAACAATGCGTATAAATATTAAAAAATTGTAATATTGAATGAAAATTACATGCTTTATTTTTAATACACACTCAAAGGTTAGTTCTTCTTCGAAATTCCTCCACGAAGGCAAATCTACCTTTAGGAAAATAGCTTTTGCCTGGTTTACCCCATTTAAAAAACTTAACCTGACCTATATGCCTAATTACGAATATATTAACAGACATAATGTTATGTTTTCATTTAGACATCAAGTTTCAAACTTTTGACATAAGACACGTTTTTAGATATATTCATTGTAAAACTCAAATTTAATAAATATAGTTTGGCAGATAATATAATACCTTTCTTAGCAGTTTTACTCAATATTTAATAGTTCTCTGATAATATAATAAAAACTATCTATTTTACACTTAAACATTAACCTCATTGTCATCAGAGATTGCTTTACTCTGCATACCAGCATTGCTTCATTTTTTGAAACAGTTAAAACGACTATAAGGTGTTTCTCCCGCCTTCGTGGTATTAGTGGTCAGCACGCTCGACGCGTAACCGAGAGGTCCCTGGTTCGATTCCCGGCGAAGGCGTTGCTCATTTGTCAGATCCGCTGCTTCCGTAATAACCTAATGTCTCTACACAACTAATAGATCTAAATTCACAAATACCTGAAATTTACATATTGCAAGGTAATACAAAATGTAACAATACGCAAAATGTATTGATATACCAGTTAATAACATTGACATCACCCTGTTTTCAAATTCCTAATAAACGGTCATAATGATGTGGCACGTTAACATGATCACGTCACCTTGACTGTACATAGCATTTCCGCCAGCTTGGCAAATATTTCTGTATACAGTGTTACACAAATATATGGTTACAAATGAAGAACAAGCTAACTTCTTAGCATATCCGTCTGTATATTTTTTAAACTGTACATTTTGTACATGGTCACATGGTATGTTTATTATTGAGGTCTTTGCACCTTTCTGTGTGGCGCTAACGCGCTCAGGACAGTGTGTATATATTAACGTCTTACTTGTATGTACAAAATATTTCCTTGTAACTCAGCATGCGTTTTAGTGCATCAGTATGTGTTATGTACATCAGTTATTACATAACTTAGGGCTTCGACCAGTCGTATGTATATAATGTTTTACTTGCATATGGAGCTATGTTTCAATTTACCTGAGCGCAGCAACATGTCACCTAACGAACGAATTAGTATAATTCAGTGAATCAACGTCTGGTGCGTATTTATATAAAATATCTCTAAATGAACTCCAATGCGGTGCTCTTGGAGATTTGGGAGCTGCTTGTCTCAGACAGTTGTGGGCTCCGAACATTACTACCAAAATAATCTATGTAAGCCATCCTGATGTTCGGACACGCTTTCACCTATCACCTGCATGTTTATTAATTTTAACAAGGATTATATGATTTGGAGATAGTCTAATTTTTCAGTTAAGATAAATAAACCCGATGTGATTATTTTTCAGTTACCTTAAAATAAATGGTGAGTTTAAAATGAGCAACTATTATGCCTCTACAAAAATCTACCTCTAAATTTTAAAAAAGTGCGTATTACACTATTATATGGATGATGAAATATGTATTTTATTTAAAACATTTTGATATTTGGAACGCACGCACGCACACAAGCAAATACGCTATCAAGGGCATCGAAAGAAGTATAGAAAAACTTTTACGCATATACCAGTTAGTTTTAAGGAAATTGAAATTGATCTCTAAAGTGTGTTATATTTTTGCAGTATTTTGACATTTTAAAGATACCTCATACTTTACACATAGCATAAACATTTTGGGAAAATCTATAATTTTGTCATCCAGTAGCTTAGAATTTTATAAAACAAATTCATAATCAAAATCGCCTGTGCAGATTATCGAAAAATAACTAAGATATGATTTTGCGTAAATGCCACTAAACTATATAAATTGCTATTACCCATCCAACAATGAATGTTTCTTGTATGCAGAAATGTCCCCGCTTTTCGATTTGTGTGGAACTGTCGTGGATGGAAGCACCACCAAACCGCTGTCAACATGCTTGGATGTAAACAAAACCAACCAACTTTGAAAACCATAGCTCGGCAGCACTGCGTTAGGTGTAGTGCGGGGATAACGTCTTCTGTTATTCTTACCTCCATGGCCGCTACAGTGCTTTCGACTATCTGATTAAATATTTTAACTTGTTTTTGATAAGGTGATATTTTTATTATTGATTTAAGTACCTTTGAGTAAAAGAAGTATGTTCGCCTCAAAATGGTGAAATTTTTTTATTGAATTACACAGCATTTGCTTTTGTTTGGTTGTTAGTTAACTGCTCTTCTGATTCAAGCTAATTTATTTTGTTTTATTAAATGGTGCAATTTTTTCCAAATTTATTTTAATATTTTCTAAAAGTATTTTCAAGCAGTAATTCTATGAAGAACAAATTTACAAATATAAAGGCATGAGAACAAACCTCTTGCAGAGACGCAACTCCGATTTTTACCTCCTTGCATGAAGTAAAGGAAATACTGAAATCGTGAAATATTTGGGGTGTCTTATTTCAACACAAATATCTATTCTGACGTTCCCGAATCCACTTGGACGATTTTAATTGCGTAACGACTGTACGAACAGGTAACATGCATTTAACACTTGCATGAATTAGACGTCTGGGCCTTGAGAAAGCCAATATCCGTAAAAAGTATAATAGTAGAAAATAGAAAAAAAATAATAACAATAAAATAATAACTAACATGGGCCAGGCAATCCGTGGAGATGTGCCTAGAAGCATAGGGTAAGAAGGAGGTATGAGGCTCTGAAAACCCTGAAGGCTCGGACATGGTCTTCATTTGTGGCTATTTCAGTTTCGCCATTAACCCAAGGACACAGGCAGTCGTGTTGTCAGTACCGTATATTGGAAGTTGTTGAGGCCCGCCTTCACTTGCAAGGAAGTGGTACTACTCTTGGGAATCGGTTTGGTGACATGTACCCTCGGGCTTGGGAAGCTGCTTGGTCTTCTCAATGAAAGATGGAAAGTGGCGCATCCTACAGTAACGGTTTTTTTGCCATCTTTCCTTAAAACGGCGCCAGGTAACTTACCTCAGTAAGGGAAACAGATCTACTTTAAAAGAGTGCTTAGAAAATCCTCTTGTCTTTGCGGGGCCTCTTGGGCTCTGCTTTAGAACCGAGAAGGGTACACCGCGATCGCATGGCAGCGGCAATCCTAATAACTAATCTAAATTTGGACGTAGCTATAAAATATCTCACGACTTATCGTTGCAGCAGAGCTGACATGAGAGGAAGAGATTGATAGTGATCTCTGTCTACTTTCCGCCCCGTCGCAGGACATAGATCCATTTCACATGGAACTGGACTTTTTACTCTCGTACCTCAGTCTCACCGAGGTACTAATTGTGGGCGACTGGAAAGCTAAATATGAGGCTTGGGGTTCACTTCATACTGACGACCGCGAGACTTCCGTAATGGAGGTTGTTATAAAGACGGAACTTAATGTGCTTAACGGTCTAGTACTGTAGTCGGCTCCATCTCAACTGTTGACGCTATCGTTACATGGAGAGTAATAGGGGATACTCCCACTGATCACAAACTACCCGATTTATAACTTAGGTAAACAAGCCTTGCGATCGCAAAGTCCAGATACAAACTCAATGTAGTTCATATGAAAAAAGCAATTCGTCATTTCAGTAAGAATATGGTTAAGCTAATTAACAGCATCCAGTTGACAAGTACCGCTGGAGAAGTGGACGATGCCGTCGATGACTTTGTAAGTTCCCTCAAAGCAGCGTGCGACCAACACCTGCGGGGGAAGAACATAAGTGATTACAAAGTACCGTGGTGGGACGTTAAACTAAAAACGCAGCGAAGCAAATGCTGAGCCCTAAGGAAGAGATATCCTAAGATTGCAGATAGATCGCTTCGAAAACGCGCATTACCTCATGCGACATAAGCGTGAGGGAGCGATCTGTCGCAAAAAGACAAAGAAAAAAATGAGTTAGCTCAAATTTTGCGAAGAATCGGCCAGCATCGACGCTTGGCAACTTCCATGACAAGCTGACCGCAAAGTCTATCGCCCAGCAGTACTAGGTAGTATTGGCAGTATGCAAGCGGGGAATACTCTGGCTTACCAGGAAGTGCTCTGATGGTTGAAAGGCTTTTCCCAAAAGCTGTAACAGAAGACAAGCCAGAGCACGCTGCAATGTGACGGCAGGTGCACTGTTATAATAACTAAACTCAGTCCACGACTTCACTAACAGCAAAGTTTGTGTGACTCTATCCAATCTGGCAGAAGGAAAAACTCCCTCCCGGTTCGGACGGTCTCAATTTTGAAATCTTGGTCGAACTGGAAAACGTCGTTCCTTCACTGAGGACGATGTTCAATAAATCTTCAACTCTAGGTTACTTTCGGACTGCTTGGAAAAGGTCCAAGCTTATCCTTTTCAACAAAAAACGAAAAAGTCCGGACGATCCCAAAGCGTATACACCAATTTTTTCTTTTGCTATCGGTGATTAAGGTACTGCATAAGTTAATCACAGGAGAAGTGTATCACGCAGTGGTAAGTAGAGGTATAGCTAGTTCGAATCAACGTGAGTTTTGGACAGGTAGACCGTGTGATACAGCGCATAGCGCGCTATATAATACGATAGTCGTCTACAAAGCTGGCAACCTTTGTATCCATATTATCTCACTGTTTGTCGCGAGTGCATTTGACAGTGTTTGGTGGCCGGCAGTGCTTCAGTCACTCACTGAAGCTAACTACTCTGGCAATATCTACAGTTTGATCAAGAGCTCTTTTAGTGGTGGAATACTCGTTTAATGAAGGCAATACTTGCTTTAAAAAATACGAGGTTAACAGAGATTATCTCCAAGGTTTGTGCAGTGGCCTTCTGTTTGGAATTTGGCAGCAGGTGCTTGCTTTAAGTTAGAGATGCCTGAAGGAGTATGTAGCCGTATGCCTGCGTGAATGGCGGTATGAAAATGGTGACCCATTTGTCTTTGTGTAAATTCTTCTGGAGATAATATTTCTCTTCATATGATAATCTCATTCGAAATTATAAACCGCCAGTAGCCGAGTAAGTAACAGCCGCTGAACACTGGTGTTCTTTCCCAGGTGTAATTATTGATTAATGGGCTGATTGTGTTTTCGTTGTTTCTTCAATGTGTAACTTCAATAACGAGATAGTTTTCTCTCGAAAGCCCTCTTCCGAGGTAGAAAGCCTTCTCGTGCTTTGCCAGAGTGAATTAATTTTGGGACTGCATTTTAGTTTTTACCGTGAAAATGCTTTGTTGAGTTACTTTTAGCATTAGGAAGACAATTTTTTTCCCTCTTGCATTTAAATTTCCTGTCGTAGAATAAATAAATTTGATTGCATTAACGTTCGTATTTTTAAGACCTCGGGAAAGAGGAAAGAAGTTGGCGAACAGTGAAGAAATTTCCTGGAACGATATAAACAATGGAGAAATAAGTTAATGATTGGAGAACAGTAGAAGTGCATAACAGTTTCGTAACCAAACTTTTGAAAAGGAAAAAACTTACAAACTATTGCAATACACAATCTGAAAAGCAAGGACACTGTGAAATATGAAAAATCAGTTACATTCCGTGTAGACACACTGTGTAATGAAAATGACGAACTTATATTGTGTGCATTAGGTTTTCTTGTCTTCAAAATGCTTTTGAAATCTCTTAATCGAGTGCCCTTAAAGCGTAATTGAGGATTTCATCAAGGGCCTAAAGTCGTTAGTCAAGTGGCATGTTTTGCATGTTTATGAAATCATGTCTGTGATTATTATTTCCTTATTTTTGAGGGTATTTAATCGGAAATGGCAGAACAGCTGTGATTGTTTTCACATGAGCTAAGATTTTGTATTAGTGCTCTTTTATTGTAATATTAGAATGTATGTTAGAGAAAATAGAAATATTTTTCTGATAATAAATGTAGAAACATTATTCCAAAATAGTAAGAAATTATGCTAGTAATCATTTGTAATTAACAAGCTGATACTATATTAAAATATTTGAAAATTCATCTTTAAGGCAGCATTTTTTGCCTGTATCTGTATATGCTGTTCTTTTGCGTGACGATAATGGGATAAAAATGCTTGTCTTATGTTCCTGTATCCGTGGATGACTACTAAATGGGCACGAACGCTGGTAACTGCATCTTGCGTTCGATTATCGAAAGTAGTATACGCTCTCTGCCTAATTGTTTTCGTAGTTTTTGCGTAAGATAAATACAAGCTAGTTTCATCCAAAAAATTCTGTGAAGAAATGCCGTTCTAGGCTAATAGTTCTCGAATCCGTTACCCGTGTATATTACTTACTTGCATTTCTTAAAATTTGAGTCAAATGCCGACGAGCCTGTAATGGATGGCAGCCAGGAACGTTAATTGAAAAATAATAATGAAAAGAAATATATAAAAGGCAGTACAATATCGCAACCACCGTCAAATTTTCAAAATGTTCCAAACTTTGGCAAACATGTGCATAACCATTCTTCAAGTAATCACCAGTCAAGCAACGTCGCGTTTTCACATGTGTTCTTTTTGTTGTACTTCAAATTCCTACGGTTTTTAGAGACAAATCGTGATATTTTTGCCTTTAATATTAAAATATGCGCTTGTGGAATGTGCGGATAAAATTCCCGCAGGAATACAGATTTTCTGCCTCAGAATTGCTCCCCAGAAATATTTTTAATATAATGAATTCAATTGGATTGGATGACTACGTAGGTATCGGTCCATTGCAAAAGTCCTACTCCAAAAAGGTTGTTAAATGTAATTTTAAATAAATCAGGCCAGCTGTGTTATTTAGAATTGAATCACGAGAAAACTGGCACCAACAACTGAAACACGGACTTTAACTTTTATAAATATCTTCCGGCTTAGATACTTACGTCGCTTGAAAAAGAGAGCGAGAGAAAACGAATTTCATTTGGGTTTGAACAAGTTTTCTTGTTTAAACCTAAAAAGAACTTCCGTCTTCTATCTGATAGACGAAGAAACGGTGGAAGATAATTCGAATGGAGAAAACTAAAATGTTTCTCGTCTTTTTCTAGAAAACTCAATTTAGGATTCGTTTTCATCTTCAGACTGGCGATTCAGTTGATCCGATGAGTTTAAATTTCAGGAATACTTTAAGACCGTAATAAAGCCAACATTAACTTGCAGCTAATTTCTTAAGATATAAATGAAATGAAATCCTATGCTCCAGACCGTCCTCTTGAGAAATTTTCAGAATTTTAATCTCTCTGGGAGTATAAGGTTAAGATTCGGAGATACTGTTTGAAAAGTATTTGATTTGCGTCATAAATATGTGAATATTAGTAGTGGTTTGAATCTGTTTGAAGTAGATACGTTCACTGTTAAGTTATTGTAATACTAGCAAACCAATTTAAGCGGAGAATTAGATTTTGTATATGTTCATCAGTGATGGATCTTTACTTTTCAATTCAATGCAATTTTGCATTGAATGCATTGTTTCACTTTTCATTTGAATATGTTACCATTCGACAAAATGTAAAATATTTATCTTTGATATATAATCTATCTGTTATTACTCATTAACTTTTTAAAGCTGTTTAAAAGCAATAGATGCAGTTCTTAAGTATATTACTTTTTTAGCGTGAATCCGATTGATTTAAATAAAAGTGTATTTAATTCATGATATATCTAATTAAAAGTGTTCAGTATTTTTGTAGATTTAAGTCATATATATTTTTCCACTTTTCAAATATACAGAGGATATACACTGAAGAACCAAAACATAATGGCCACCTACTTAATAACGCGTTGCGCGATCTTTGGCCTGCAAAACAGCTGCATCTCGCCTTGGTATAGATGCCACAAATTCTTGGTAGATGACTGGAGACAGGTTGTACCAAATGTCTAAGCAACGGTCACGCATAGATATTCCGACATGGTGTTACTTGAGTTCTGAGCTGCCGCTCCATGGTATTCCAAATGTTCTCAATCTGGTTTAAGATCCGGCTAATTAGGTGGCCAGGAAATTAACTGTAATTCATCCTTATGCTCTTCAAACCACTCCAACACAATTCGAGCCTTGTGACATAGAGCGTTGTCCTGCTGGAAGATTCCATTTCCAGTTAGGAAGACAGACGCCATGTAAGGGTGCATCGCAATTATGTTCAGGTAGTCTGGACTTTCATGATCGTTCTACTACTAATAAGGGTTCCAGAACCGCCCGGGCACCCACCAAAGCATAATACCGCCACCACCAGCCTGTGTATGACCTACTGTACAGGGGGGGGGAGCAACTGTTCGCCAGGAAAACTGCGTATCCTGACATGACATCGACGTGTTGAATGAAAAATCGTGGTTCATCCGACCAGGACGAGTGTCTTTCACTTATCTATGGTCCAGTCTTGATATTCTCGGGCTCACTGTAGGCATAATTGACAATAACGTTTGGTCAACAGAGCCACATAAGTGTGACATCTGCTGTGCTGTCCTATAATTCAACAGTGTCCGATGTGTGTTCCGAAACGCTTGCACTTGGACCTGCATTGTATTGAGCTGTTAGCTGAGCCACTGCCTAGATTTTGTTGTACCAAGCGGCATAGTATCCGGCGTCTTTTTCTTTGATGACTCGTGGAATGTCCAACATCTTGGCCTCTATTGCTGGTTTCACCGTCATTTATCCACTTTGCATAAATACGAACAACGGCAGATCGTGAACAGCCTACCATTCGTACAGCTTCGTAGATACTTCTTTCGAGCTTTCGGGCGATTACAGTATGCCCTTTATCAAATTCGCTTAGATCAGCAGCCTTTCCAATCATTCGCAAAAATAAGTGTGACAATGATTCTTTACCTTCTCCGGCAGTAGTTAAGTCCCGTTCCGTCTTAATCACGCGCCCTCCACATCATCCAGTCGAGTTTATTGAAAAATGTGAGGATGGTCATAATGTTTTGGCTCGTCAGTGTATTAAGTTCCCAAGCACCCTAGGTGTTTATTACTCTAGTATCCAATAAAATGTTTCGCTCAATAAATATTTCTCCATCCCTATTCATAATCTCTATCAATAAACCATACTAAACTTTAAAAGAGCCTTTTTGACCATTGCTGAAATCTAAACCATTTCAGTTTTTTATTATTATTTTATTTTGTTTTATTTATTTAAATATTTTGGACAATTTCTCATTTTTCGCTTCTTTCTTCCGTCATTCCTTCAGTCCGATCCTCAGTTCCAGACTTATTTGCATTATACGATTTCAACGATTTAATTTTCACCGACGCAGGTCAACACCCCATAGACTTAACTATCTAGGGGGTGCTGACCAGGAACACTACGGGAAAAAAAAAAAAAAGTTCTATATCTATCATTCTACTGGGCCGATTGACGAAATTCAAATTGCGTTTTCCATGTCTCGAAAGCGCGACTTAGAATATGTATTGGATTTATATGTATCATTGTTCTAACATAGTTATTTTGACTCAAAATGGGTCTTTTTCTGAAGTAACAAGCCAATTTTGTTTGCATATTTCGATTCTACGACTCAAATTATGCTTAAAAATTATTTTGTAAAATCTGGTGCGAAAAATTTACGGAGAAATTCAAAAATTTAACCTGGCGAATGTTTCTCAGTTTGCGCCAACAACAATTCACTTGGCGAACTTCTTAATACATGGCAATCTATTTTCCTATCCCTTCCATCGTGCAGGAGAGGAAAAAAAGTCGTACTTTTTTACATTGTTAATGAGCGGAAAAAAAGTCACATCGTTCCTTCTTTCAAATAATTTTAGCAAAGTGCGTAAACCACATTTTTGTTATTTTATCGCTTTCAACAAATATGCCAAATTTCAAAATGCGCCAATATATAAATTCACGTATATCTTCAGAAATTTTGAATAAAAAGCACTAATTTTTTGCAGGTATGCTTAGAAATACATCTACTTTAAGATGATCGTAAAAATTTTATAGGTTATAATTCAAAATTGTTTTCGAAAAATTTATAAAAATTATTTAAAAATACAAATTTTAAAAATAAATCATAAAAAATGGGTGAATTTTATTTGAAATGAACCTAAATTTTGAACTATGTAAGAAGGAGTCAAATAAGCTTCATTTAAAAAAGAGATGTTAATAAATACATACAAAATTGAATTAACATTGAGGAGCTAAAATTTTGAGAGCTAATTTTTTAAAAACTACTCGTGCGATTTTTCCAAAACTTGGTAGTTTGGCATAATTTAAGTCGTAGAATCAAAATATGGAGGGGGAAAAAATATGTCATGTCATTTCAGAAAAAGTCCGATTTTGTGTCAAAATACCTCTATTTGAACAATGCTATATATAAATCTAATACATATACTAAGTCGCGCTTTCGAGACATGAGAAACGCGATTTGAATTTCGTCAATCGGCTCAATAGAACGGGAGATATAGAACTGTACCCCTTTTTTTTTGCGCAGTGTACATCGCTTGCCATGTGATATTTGTGGTTAAATCGTCAGGTTCATGGTTTATCCACCGTCATTAGCGAGTGAAATAGATTAATGTACAGTGAGGAAAAGGTGGGTATTATCAGTTGTTGGACTCAACTGCGGCCAACTGGTAAAATTGCTAAACATGAGTAGTTCGACCCTGGTTTGTCCCTGCAAATAGGCTGGTGCACGATTTTTTCCCATACGGGAGGCCCAGTTGCCTTAAAAATTTTCCAAGAAGGCATTTTTTTTTAAGGCTGATAGCCCTGTAATACTTTGCTATAACCTTTACCTAACAAGTGAAAGCTACTCTCGTATTTCAAAACAGTCCTCCTGTTGGGTGCTTTTCATTTGTATCCTCTAATCAGATGCATATAAAGTACATACGGTATCTAAGTTATTTATATTTTGCGAGTGATATGTATATATATCGTGAAAAGATATTTAATTTTTCTTTCCTGGGATCGATATGGCATTTGTAATTTACAGAAGTTGCGCATTTCGATGTTAATCGGTTTTCGACAGTGCTCTGGCAACTAATATACCGAATAAAATGGAGGACAGCTGTATATTTTTTTTAAAACTGCAGATGTGGATACACAAGGCAAGTATATGAACTTTTTTTTTAACCATGTTGCCGTAAACCATGTTCATAGACCATGTTCTTTTACGAAACGGGCTTTATGAATATCCCTCCATATGGTGGCCTTTTGTACGCAAAATACCAATTTTTGTACTTTTATATGCTAAATACCAATTCGTATACAGTCATTAAATTTACAAAATACCTATTTTTATAAATTTAATGACGAAAATGTGAATTTTCTTTCCAATTTAAATGCACTAATGAATGCTTCCAACTTAAATTCAGATCCTGTTAGCTATTTGAAATTGGTTCTTTGTTTCTGGAAAATTTTTCATGTGCTTCTAATTTGAATAATTTTGGATATCGAAGAGAAGAATACAGAAGGATCATTTTGTAACTTTATTAGCTTTTTCTGTATAAAATAACGAGTTATGGCCTGCCCTTCCCCTTTTTTAAAGCTGAGGAGTAGGGTGCGTGTTTCACTTTTGCATCGCAATAATTGCGTTACTGCGGTACTGTCCTTCTAATGGTAACCAATTAGGATGTATTCCTCTTCCTTTTTAAAACTGCTTACTCTTTCTCTAATGATTAGAAAATACTGTTCTTAATACGCCATATTTCATCGTGGCATCTTAAAAGATCATTTGATTTCTGGATTGCCTCCTTGTTCTTATCCCTTCTGCAGAATTCTTCTAAGATGGAGTCGATTTAGCATTCATTGTTTGAAGTAATTATTTATTTTTTTTATTTATTATTTTTTTTGCTTTGAATTCTTTCTTGTAAGTGCTTTTTATTTTCAATTTGAGCAGTTCTAATTACTCTAATTGTAAAATCAGTGTCGTATATAGATTTTGTTAAAACTTTGTGTAATGGATATATGAACGAGTGAAAGTCAAGCTTGGGGACACGGTTCATACTATAGGTTAATAGCTATGATTTTTAGGTCCCGATGTTATATGTTAACAAGTATCATATATTACTGCAATAATTATCAAATTCCATTCCGCTTTCGATGAAGAAGCGCGCCCATCTTTCTCTGACATTAATCGCACAGATTTTACATACTGTCTCCAAATAAGACAATTACAAGTATATAAGATTTCATTCTAGGTTTAATAGCTTGGTAACAACCTCTGTAGCCGGAGACTGCAATAAAAATCTTGGTAGCGTTAGCAACATTTGCTATATATTCTAAAACAGAAGAGCAGAGAATTCCTGTAACAAAATAAAAACGGCGTAGATGTTAGTTAACAACGAAATGGCTATTGATTGTTAACATACTATGGTGTGCAAATTAATTGGAACAAAGCGTTTTTTTTATAATTTATTTACATATCTTCATTTACAGTGATAATAATATAATTAATAAGAAATATGTCCTCTTTTGACAGAAATGACCTCTAGAATGCGCTTATGCATTAACTTTACTAGTTTTGTGCATGTATTTTTTACTTCTTTATCATGGAATCACGCTTTTATAGTGTTCTTAAACCATGCGCTGTTTGTTATACAGTCCATTTTCCTAAAATATTCTTTGAGAATAGGCCATAAGTTTTCCATCGGATTTATTCTGGTGAATTTCCAGGCCAGTCTAGTGCAATAATTTCATTTTCCTTCTGACTGAATGCGAATTGTGGCATGGAGTCAAGTCATGCTGGAATTTCCTGCAAAGTTTCCAACGATGACACAATTCTACATTTTAAAATTTCTGTTCACTTCGGTGATTTCATTATTCTGTCAATAGGAGCGAGACTTTCCATTGCCATCTCTTGTAAAGAAACCCCAAAACATTTGTTTTTGAGAGTATTTTGTCGTTTGTTGGATACGTTAAAGTCTTACTGATTCACCCCTGGTTCGTTTAACAGCGTTAGATGTGTAACCGTGAACAATAAATGAGTCTCATCGCTGAAAATGACCTTTTTCAGTCATTTATGGTAAAAGATTTGTATTTTTGGCTCATATAATCGTTTTGCGCTTCATTTGCTGTGTCAAAAGTTGTTTTTTAATTGCCTTTTCCACGTTCTGACAAGCAGTGAGAAGTGTACAACGCACATTTAAAGGATGAATGTCAAGACCAATAAAAAATATATCTTTTTTAAGGTCTGTTAATGGTTTTGGCAGACTTTTCGTAGTACCGATGAATTCTTTTGTTGTGCATCGTTAAATTTGCAACTTATCAGCATTTTGATAGTTTGAATATAAGTTGTGTGCTAAAATTTTGATTTGGAGTTCGCGAATTTCTTTATAATTTTTTTTAATAATGGTAATATATTAAATTACATCTTTTGAAAAATTAAAATAAAACATTTTTAACTCTCTCTTTTTCATGTTTCAAAGTACTTTTAATTTGAATTTGGTGATTTCTGAATGCCATTATTCTGAATTAAAAACAAGATAAATAAGTACTCCAAAACACAATTTTCGAAATTAAATTTGTGAAGCAAGTTAATTAAGCAAAATAAAAAAATGAAATGCTGTAATTATCTTAGAATTAAATTCATTTGTCTACATTTTACATTTTCTATTAGCTATCAGATGTGTTCTCCTCCCCCCCTAAATGTTTTTCAGAAATTTTTTTATTTTTACTTTAGTGACGTGGGAAGGTACATAAACTTACGTAACTAACAATAAATTGCTATTGGGAATGAGGAAAGTGCATTTTACTTGTATTTTCAGGTAAGCTAATTGACTATCTGCGCCAATGCTGTACCTTATGTTTAACGTGCTGTGATCTATTGTTATTAGAGCTGATTATATTACGGCATCTGTCCAGTAAAGTATGCATGCCCAACTGAGAAGTATGCAAATTAACGGCTAAATAAAAAGAATTAAAAGAGAGGGCTAGTGTCATTGATATTTTGATTAAATTGCTACTTTGAAGTCAACTGTAGCCATAATATCTGAGATGCAGTATCCGTTACTTTTTACCGACGAATTGATTTAATGATATAACTGTAACTGTGCTGAGACTTAAAGATTGAAGTTGGTTGGTCGAATTTGGATTGGATTATTTGGTTATAATAAAGCATATTAGGGTTTTCTTTCCATTTTCATGCCAGAATGCAAATTTCAGTTCGGGTGTATTCAAATGAGATAGAAAAGGAGATAGTATTTAAAGAAGTTTTTAGAGGGAAGAATCGGAGTGTGTTTTCCCTGCGAATTGGTTCTCTTCGGAGCAGTATATCTGCGGCCTTGCGTAATTCTCGCCCAGTAGGCTTGCCACTCTGATATTAGTTCAGAGCCAACTTCCGCGTCTGTGTAGCCTTTCGGTTAACTTAACTTAGTTATAATTTAAAATTCGTTAGCTTTTGATTTAAGTCATAAATGCTGGCTGATCTGTAAGCACGAGTAGTGCCTTCTATTAACTTTTATTTAGCGATAATTCGCTTTAGTCTTAGGGTTCTCTTCTATTTTATGCTTCCCAAGAGACAAAACTCTGTAATATAAACATATTTTTGAATATATAAATGTAGTGTTTTTTATTTACTCCGTGAGTCATTACCTAGTCATGTCAAGTGCTCCATGGTTAAACAAATTTTTCTTTAGTAGCATGCTACCCATTGAAAAATTACAGTTTCAGATTAATAATTTCTTTTTATGCAGTTTTTCTTGCTAGCGTATTGTTTGAACACGACCCGAATTACATCATTTGTTTAGTTAATCTCAAAATCAGAATAACGTAACTTTATTTGAGGCAGTTACGTTATAACGTTTCGTTTTCTTTGGAAACGTTTATAGAAATAAAAATTATTAAGAAGCAATTTGCCGCTTTTCAACTGGTCTATAATTCGAAAGAGAAATTAAAAGGCCGTATCGGAAGGCAACATTTTGAGAATTTGTTATGTCTAACTTCAGGTTTGTACCAGATGAGGCTTTTTTTAAAAACCGTGCTATTTCAGCTTCTCATGCTTGGATAGGTTAGAAGGGCAGCCTTTTAATTCAGAGCGAGTGTTAAAGCGGAAATGTGTCAGGAAGTCATGTGACTGTGAAACATGTGTGAAGTCGTGATGCAGTGACGCTTCACCCTTTTAATTTCGTATTCAGCTTTGTTTAGATGCAACATTAATATCATCGGCATTTGGTAGCCAGTGCAATAAACATGAAAGTTTTTTTTTTTACTTTCTTGTGCGAAATAAAGGGAATATTGTTATCTTCAAAAATTTCGGTTATCAGATTTCAACGGAAATATCCATTTTGATCGTTCCCGAATCCATTTCAGCTTTCCTTGAGGGATCGGTTAATTAAGTTAGAATAATTCGAGGAAATAAGTTTAAATGAAGTGCAGCAAAAAATGTGTATAATTTAACAGGTTGTACAAAAATTTCATGTGTTTTCCACATCACATTTTTTTTTTAAGAAGTAAAAACGTGCGATAAAGAGCGTGTTAATCATTTCGTTTGGCTTCTTGCCCTGCCTCCAAACGCCTCTCCACCAGTGTGTGCGTGGGGGGGGGAGAGGGGAAAGTAATAGGAAAGGAGATTGAAATGACACAATTTTTTTGATGTTCTCACTTCGAACGCCTTGCAGGCAGGCATGAAGCCTAAAGCGGGAAAGGTTGAAGTGGAACATCACGAGAAGACTGTCTGTTTTCGAGATCGCGTGAATGAAAAATCCCCTAGTTACGCAATATAACGCATCGGCCACTAAAATTGAAACTGCGTAAATCTGTAACGTTAAAAATATAGTATTTGTTATGCGCACTAAAAAAGAAGGGGAAAAAGGAATTTTTTTTTTTTATCTTAAGCAATGTTAAGAAGAATCTTAAGAAGATCTTAGCAATGTTTCCAGAATATTTTTAATTAAAGTAGCAAAAGAAGATAAAAAAAGTCGCAAAATTCTCAAATGACGTCAGAGATCACGGGATTTTTGTGACGTCATAGTTACGCATGCTCACATGACCTTGGACGATATCACAAATTTACAGTCTATTGGTTCTGTAGTTACAGACTGTATTCAATTGTTACTCATATTAATTACGTGTCTTAATTTTAACGAAAATTTTAAAACTATATTGCTCATTTTCAATTGCTTAAATACCCATTTCTTTTTTAATTAATTCTCATTTAATTTAGGTTTCTATTTTTAAATTAATTTGCAGACATCAATTTTTAAGAGATTCCTCACGTTTAGACTGTTAGCGCTTTGTACTAAATTTTTTGCGTTGGCAGTTAATTTTTTTAATTCTGCTTAATTTTCAACCTTTTAATTGAGGAATGCTTTTCAGTAAGTTTTCCGTTCTGTATGGTGGATCTGTTTCAGATTTTGATTACTTAAGAAAGCCTTGTTCTTTCACTATTAAATTTATTTTTGTTGTTATTTAGAAAAATGCTATTGCTTTGATTTTTAAGTCATTTCCATTAGTAATTAGTCATTTCCATTAGTATTTAAGTCATTTTAAGTCATCTTAGCAATATTATAATCAGGAGTATGGATTTTATTTTTTTATCAGTTTGGGTACCCAGTTTATGGCGCGCAAGCTGCAAGTTCTTTTCGATTCATTATCTCTGGTTCGATTCACCATAGAACTGGGAGGGGGACTAACTTAAAAACGAAACCCACGGGAGACGAGGGAGAGTGGTGAGAGATCCCGAAGCATTTTTTTTTTTTCTTTCCACTTTACTTTTTTCACTTCCTTACCCTTTTCTCATTATACCGGCGGCAGGCTGTTCAGCCTTTTAAAGGAAAGCCCATATGTAAGTCAGATTGCCAGATGCCAACTTCTATTTAAGCCTAAATAAACTTTTTTTTAATATAAATTATTTTTAATTGATACATTATTTTAACATAAAAGCATTTTACGATATATTAAAAAAAACTTTGAAGTCTGAAAAAGTAGCATAAAAAAATAATGGATGTCGCAAAAATTTCGCAAAATCGCAAATACTAAAATTTTAGTAGCCAAGTTTGTCAAAAGTCACAAATCTGCGAAAAATCGCGCGATCTGGCAAAACTGGATCTTAGCATAATTATTTGTTTACTTCTAAGCCAAGTTAAAAGCCGGGAAAATCAAAATTTGAAATGCGTATTCTGGTTTGAATATTAAGGCATTTCACGAAGGGAATATCTATCCTCCTTCGATTATCTTGTGTTTGTAACTATATAATTAGATTAAAAGACACTGCAAATGTTTCACACTAAAGATAAAAGTGCGTTAGAAATCGTGAATGTTCTTAATGAGTTTAGCAGTGCTGAGATGCTGTGAAGTTTTCTTTTATATATATATATATATATATATATATATAAATAACTGACTTGGCATGGCGCTTCTTTTTTATGTTCTAATTTTGATTACAGTCTACTTTCTTGTACATTTAATTGCTAAGTTACGTGTTTTATGTCTCTGGTTCTTTTCTTCATTGTCACTTATTTCTCCCTCTTCTTTATGGGCTTTCATTGCTCTTAAAAATTTATTTTATTATTAATTTTTCTCCAAATCTTAATGCCTCAGTTTTGCTTTTTATTGCTTGCTTTGCGTTTTCGAGGTCCCGTTTATTTATTTCAAAGAGCATTTAAATGAAATTAATAATTTTTCGCTTTAATCTTACTATTAGTTTTTAATCATGAAGAAATGTAACGCTTGTTAATTATTCATTTTGTACTCTTATAGTGCATAATTAATAAAATCTAATAAAACTGAAGTTTACAACGGATTCCCTTTATTAAGAAAAGAACCCTTAATATTTTGGTCTTATTGAGTCGGAAAAGGGGATTAATTGCGTGGGAGTTTATTACATTGAATAAGATAATTTAAAAGAAACTTTTTTTTTTTTTGCGTGCTGTAACTTGCTGAGTGCTTTGAAAAATTTTCGTTTTTGAATCAGGAGGGAAACTGAATTTCATTTGCAGTTTCCTCGAACATTTCAAAGAAAATTGCAAATGAAATCATACGGTACTATACTAGCCACCCAAAAAGGATAGTGGTTAGTGACTCTGACTACCGTACCGAAGGACCCGGGTTCGAATTCCGGAAAAAGCATGCATGTTTGCAAATGTATAGTGCAGCGGTTCTCAACGTGGCCCATGAGCGGCCGATCGATAAAGTCTCTGAACCCTGGTAGTTCGGTCCGACGTTCGAATCCACGAACGGGATGGCCGCATGGCCGTTTTCGTAGTTTTCCTCATGTATAACGTGTATACGAGCCAGTTTCCCGTAGAAAGTCTTCCACGAAGAGCTCTTAGGAGATCCGGCGGATTTTTGCATGGACATAACTTTTCGTCTTGTCCTAGAGTAAATTCCTTTATGTTACTTTTTTATTAATTTTGACATGCGATTCTTTTATGTAGTGTTTTTATTATATTGTGTTATGTTTGAATATTACATATACTCTTTATTTTAAAATTTAAATTTTGCGAGTTGCTTACAATTTTCAGGTAACCAGTAAAGCAACGCTATGAAAGAAATTACGAAAACGTTCTTAACTTTTCAACGAAATTTTTTAAGTTAGACAAAACTTGAAAGTAAATAATGACAACTTAATCTCTCTTTAATTTATTAAATTTAATTCGACCCATAAATAAAAATGCATATGTTTATATGGGACTAATTATAATGTTCTTTCATTTCATATTACAGCTTGACGTTTGATGGCGTTTCGATGTTTATAAAGTTATAGCCTTCGATTAAAAAAAATATATCTTCATTACAGATTGTAGATGTTCATAGGTTTTATCTTATTAATTTCAAGATTTACTAATGAAAATAAAGGAAATTACAAGATGAGTTTCTCAGAATGTTTGTCACCAGAGGAGACAACGAAACGAAATCTGCTCGAAATTCGCGGTAACCTTCTTGAGTTGGTCTATTGAAATCGACCTTATCACAGTTGTTATCTCTGTTTTTAGCTCTTCAGTGGTTTTGGTCGATCTTTGTGGATTTGAATCTTTACATATCCCCATAGAAACTCAGGTCTTCTTTAAGGTTTAGTGATGCTAAGTCAGGGCAATAGGGGAATCTCCAGAGAAATTCGGCAAGCCTCTTGCGATCACACGATTGTCATAGTGACTTCTGAGCAAGCTCAGGATGTCTCTTGTTGAATGTGGAGGAGCTCCGTCCTG
>KK121473.1:118486-128972 GCA_000611955.2 Stegodyphus mimosarum | reverse complement strand
CTGCTGAAACCATGTTTCTTGAATCCAGTGTTTGTGATAGGCATCAGAAATGAACCTCGTTCTCAAGGAGCTTTCAGAATTCACGGTCTGGACCAAAAAATACGGTCTCGAAATGGCGTCAGCACAGAAATCACGCTAGACAGTGACCTTTTAACGGATGAAGAGGCTTGGCAACGACAGATTCTGGCTTCTTGCTGGACCAAATCCGAATTTTGACGTGAATCAAAACTACCCAATCAGAAAAATGATATCGACACATTTGATACGAGTGTCGATCATTTCACACATGGTGTGGGCGAACTCGAGTCTTTTTTTCAATAACATCTGGACTGAGAGGTTGTCCTCCTGAATTTGTAAGGTAAAATGTATTATCCATGCTGTGACTGCACTAATGTGGAGTTGTGCCAAGTATCGAGTTAATGGCTCTTTCTCCATTACTGATTTGACATTGGTGATGTTTTCAGGCATCCTTGCTGTCTTTTGTTTGTTTCTTGTTGTCTTGTTTTCATGGTCACTTCGTCATCAGCCACTGAACCTTGCCTGTTCAAGGTTGGAAATTAATGCTCTCAGCATCCTTAAAGATTGTTTTGGCGTATTTTTAAAGAATCTAGACTTACTTCATACGTGTTTTGGCATGTCTCGAGACACAAAGATAAAACGTTTTGACTAAAAATACACGCTCTTCGGTTGAATATCGTAGCCAGTTGTCCTTGCCGATTTTGCTAAAACAAAATATTCTTCGAAACTAAGCAGAGTTTGGAAATAAATTTCCTTTGGTTCCCTGCGCATGTATGCTCAATTTCACGTCTCTAGCCCCACCCGTTGAAGAGTTATTCAGCTAAAAGATTCGCTATACGCTGTGAAGTACCCTGTATATGTATGTGTATGTAAATGCATTGTATGTGTATATATATGTATATATATATATATAATGATGCTTAACTTAATTCTTGAATTAAGTAGAGCATTCATGCGTAAAAATGCTATTATCTTATCCTTTGAAATATGACGCAGACGCCAGGTGTTATCTACTTTCACACGAGTTGTATTGAAATAGTTAGTACTAAATGCGGGTATTGACATAGCAATCCTTTCTCGATTGAGTGTGTGGAGCTTGAGTGGAGTTTTAATTTTCTCGATGTTTCATTTAAATGTAGATGTTAATCCTTCGATAATCTGGTAATTTTGTGCTTTAATTAAGCAATATTTTGATTAGTCTATGGAAATTAGTGTTATTGTCTGTAGTTTTTTCTTTTCGTTGTACTATGATGAAATGATAATTATTGTGAAATATTAAAAGTCTTTTTGAGTTTCATTAACGAACTATAATTTATCATTACCCTTTTGTAGCTGCCAACTTTCCCGATGTTACCGGAAGACTTTCGATTTTTCGTCATGTCTCCTGGTAGATCACAGAATCTCCCTGTTTATAGCTTTTAACTTAAGGAAGTTTTTCTCAGCTATAAAACTGAGTTCTGCAAATGAATTATTGCAGTATTTAAGTTTCATTATTCAATAACTGAAACTTAAATTCTTGAATTATTTGATCTGAATTATCTTAATCTACTGTAGACATTTGTAGAACTTTGTATGAGGATTCAATTACATCTTTAATCAGTAGACAACTTGCATAGAATTTTGGAATTAGTTCTGTTTCCGCGATTCTTCTTTCCGCGTTTTTCAAAATTCTTCCTGTTCCCGCGAAATCGGAGAGCACAGTCCACCTCCCACAGCTCCTCAGGAGATGTCAGGATGAGTCATTAAGAAGAGCTGGGCAGGTTCTTTGTGAATAAATTAGTCTTCGTCAGAATTCTCTCGAAATCTTAAGTTTCATTCTATTTGTAATTCTGTCGCAATATTAGCTGTTATTTTCACATCTTACGTTAATCAATAGGGATGTTTTAAACATTATTGAAACTAAAAAGAAAAAAACAAAATAAAAAATCTGAAATGTTTCAGATTTTAAATTACGTCCAAAGGGACGTTTATTTAACATTCTGTGTGTTACCTTTATTTGTTAAATACCATGTTCTTTGCACTTAAACCATAAAATTCAGTTCAACAGCAATATCGCAAAATAATTTTAAATTGAGCGTATCTTTAGAAATTTCGGTACACGCTCTCACGCGCTGGAGATAAAAATGTTTTTCTGTACAACGTTGGTATTGCTGGCTTTGAAATCTTTGAGTTTGTTAATGAAAAATTCGTTAAAGTTTTAGAGAATATTGTTACGAAATTCACATTTATTTGGCTATTTATTTAGAACTGTAATTAAAATTCCTTTTTATTTTACGTCAAAAAAAATAATAATAACATGCATACATTTATGCAGATTTTTCATTTTTTAAACTTTAATGCAGAGCGATAACATTTAGTGGCAACAATTTGAAAAGTGAATCGGGCATTCAGAGTGAATCAACGCAAAATCGCAACCCTTTGGACTAAAAAAAAACCTTTAGTCCTTTATAAAGGTTATCAGTCTCGAACTAAGAATAAGAATAATGAAAATGTGTAACGAACGCTAGCAAACAGCCCCCTGTATTGCAGCGCCACCTTATCGGACACTTCAAAAAACACTAAGCCCGAACTAGTTAGTTCGAGTTTCGGCAGAGGACTGTAAGCATGTACTTCTTATTTTGAGTAATATTTCTTTGTATTAGTTCTTGTTAGTTTTGTGTGTAACTTTCTTTAAGTAGTGTTTGTGTGAAATTAAATTCTTTTGTTAAATGTTAAAGTTTGCCTGGGTTAAATTTTACCAGTTTTGTTTACAGCTAGCCGTGGTCACAACGCTACATAAAAGAAAATGTTTTTTTTTAAATAGTTGAAAAAGTCTCTAATCTAATATTGTTCACTGGCAGAAATTATAAGAATAGGGAAATTATTAAAATTTACTATACCCTTTTGATTTCGAATATAATACCTTCATTAACAACTTAGAACAATAAAGAAATATCAATATTTCTTAAATATAGTTTGAGCACAAAATGCACAATAACAACACCTTTGCAATCAGAAATTTCTTAAACAGATAAGGAACGCGAGATTGAATTAGAAAAGTTTAAACTCCAACTTGAAGTTAATAAGAGTATGCCTAAGGAATCTGTTTCTCAAGTAGATCAGCCTAAATTTGATTTGAGTCGCATTCTTCCAAAGTTTAACCCAAAGGAAGATGAGATAGGACTTTATCTGACCATGTTTGAGCGTCAATTGAAGTTCGTAAATATACCTGAAACTGATTGGATTCCATACTTGGTTGGATCATTACCATCTGAAATAAATAAATTAGTTGTTAGAGAAAACGAAGAGGATTCCAAAGATTATGCAAAAGTAAAAGCTATGCTTTTGAAGCGATATAGACTCACAGCTGATAGGTTTCGACAAATGTTTTCTCAGCATAGAAAATCTGCAGAAATTACATGGAAGGACTTTGCTTTTGAATTGAAATCTTATTTTGAAGGATGGATTAAAGAATTGAATATCTCTAGTTTTGAGCAGCTACAAAACTTGATCATTGCAGATCAAATAAAGAAAAGAACACCTCCCGAGGTAAGAGAACATTTTGTGGACAGTTTATCAGAAATGAACAATCCGTTGGAGCTCGCAGAAAAGCTCGATTATTATGAAAATGTAAGACTTGGCATGAAGAAAAATGCACCCCCCAATGCAAAGAAACCATACTATAAAGAAAATATTAAATTTGTTCCAGAAGGTAAATCTAAAACTAGTAATCCTAAAAACGTTAACCAGATTAAAAATACAAACGTTGACAATTCTAAATTTACTAATTCTAGACAAGAAAGAAAAACTTCTATTCATTGCTATGGGTGTGGATATCCCGGTTTCATACAATCAAAGTGTCCTAAGTGTAATAAATTATAAATTAAAAGAAGAAATTAAAACTATCGTCAATTGTGTAAAATTGTATGCAGTTGAATCATCCGATCTACTGTCCAGTTCCATTTTTTTAACTGTTTGTGGAGAAAAAGCAGCTTTTTGCGCTGATACAGGAGCATCAAATTCTATTGCAGGAGAAAGATTTTATAAATTGTTACGAGATCGAGGATTTGGATTTAAAACAACAAATATTACGATGGTACTAGCTGATGGCAAGGAAAGAAATGTTCAGGCTTTGACTACGATGGTAAATCTTAATGTTGAAGGAAAGATAGTTCGTATGAAGTTTATTGCTTTGCCAAAAGCAAAAGGAAACAGGACATTACTTGGAACTGATTTTCTACAGGCTGCGGGAATAGTGCTTAACATCCAGAATGGCACTTGGTATTTTAGTGACAATCCACTGAAGCAGTATGCCTTTTACAAAGAACCATCTGAAACTAAAGAGACTCCGAACGTTCTAACATCTCTGAAAGTAACATCTCCAGAAACAAAAACGTCTGCTAACATTCCTGTTGCAATACCGGAAGCAACCGAATCCGTGAAGTTGAGAGATGATGAAGGAAAACATTTGACGAGAGAACAACAGAAGAAATTAAATGCATTGTTAGAAGAGTATAAAACCAGCTTTCAGCCAGGGGGAGACCCTACTCCTTATATTGAGCACAGAATCCAGACTGGAAATAATTTACCTGTTGCTGAACCACCATATAGAATGACACCCGCGAAGAAAGAGTTGTTAAAAAAGGAGCTAGATTCCTTACTAGCTCAGGGTATCATTGAGGAATGCGAATCACCCTATGCGAGTCCTGTTGTGTTGGTCCCTAAACCTAATGGTTCAATCAGACTGTGTATAGATTATAGAAAATTAAACTCCCAAACCGTTCCAGATACCTATCCATTACCAAGAATGGATGATTTGCTAACTGAAGCCAAATCAACAAAATACATGTCTACGATTGACCTAAGAGCAGGTTATCATCAAGTTAAAGTTCATAAAGCAGATCAAGAGAAAACTGCCTTTGTGTGTCCATTTGGTACTTTCAAGTTTTTGCGAATGCCATTTGGGTTGCGAAACGCCCCTGCAACTTTTCAACGACTTATTGATAAATTTAGATCAGGGTTAAAAGATGTTTTTGCCTTGTCATATCTCGACGATATCATAGTGTTATCAGAAACATTTGATAAACATTTATCAGATTTGAGGAAAGTGTTTGAAAGACTATCTGTGTTTAAACTAAATGCTAACAGGAGCAAATGCCATTTTGCTTGTGACAGAGTAAAGTATTTAGGTCATTGGATTACAGAAGACGGTGTAGAAGTAGATGCCGAGAAAGTATCTTCCATTCAGAAAATTCCTAAACCAACATGCGTAAAGGAAGTTCAGTCTTTTCTACAGACGTGTTCCTGGTTCCGAAGATATGTCCCTAATTTTTCAGAAGTTGCTAGACCCCTGAGTGACTTAACCAAAAAGAATAAACAGTGGACATGGGGTGAAACCGAACAAAAAGCATTTGAAGAGTTGAAAAAAAGGTTGATTTCACCGCCTGTGTTATCTCAACCTGATGGAACTAAACCGTTCATCATTAGGACAGATGCCAGTAATTATGCTTTAGGAGCAGTCCTTATCCAAGGAGAAGGTCCAGAGGAACGTGTGATTGAGTATGCAAGTCGATTGCTAAGCTCAGCAGAAAGAAATTATTCAACTACCGAAAGAGAAGCTCTTGCAGTAGTTTGGGCCCTTGAGAAGTTCCGCGGTTATATAGAAAACCAAGAAATAATAATTGCATCTGACCACCAACCTCTTAAATGGCTAATGAGTATTAAATCACCATCTGGTCGTTTGGCTCGATGGGCCCTTCAAATCCAGTCATATCATCCAAAAATTGTCTACACTCCAGGAAAATCCAATGTTATAGCAGATCTTCTTTCTAGACCATCTTATCCAAATAATGACTTTGTTTGTGATTTAAATGCTGTATCTATAGATTTACCATCTCGGAAATCTAAAGACATTCGTGAAGAACAAATGAAAGATGAAGATGTAAGGAAGATTATAGAATGTTTTGAGAGTGGCAAAAAAGATGAAAATTATGTAAATTGGACTAGTAGAGGATATCTCATGAATCAAGGAGTTTTATATCGATACTCTCCCGACACAGACTCCGAAGAGGCTCAGTTAGTTGTCCCTTGTCAAGAGCGAGAACGAGTCCTACAGCAGTATCACGATTCCCCCACTGCAGGACATTGTGGAGCTGAAGGCACGTACCATAAGATTGCCTCCAGATATTACTTTCCTGGTATGAGAAAGTATATCTCAGAATACGTGAAAAATTGTGCTGAGTGCAGTCGGTATAAACCAAATAACCAGAAACCTGCTGGATTACTTAGAACACCTGTGTATGCACAGAGGTTTGAAACACTTGCTATAGACCTTTTTGGCCCACTTCCAGAAACCCCAACTGGGAAAAAATGGATTTTTCTTATTGAAGACACCAGTACAAAATGGATAGAGCTCTTCGCCTTGGAAGAAGCCACTGCGAAAAATTGTGCAAAAACCTTAATTGAAGAAGTTTTTTTACGTTATGGTTTACCCAGAAGGTTGATTAGTGATAATGGTACACAATTTGTTAGTGCGGTAATGCAGCAAACCTGTAACTTTCTTGGTATTAAACAAGAACTCATTCCTGTTTATCACCCTCAAGCGAATCCCTCCGAACGAAAGAACAGAGATTTAAAACCTAAACTAGCCATACTAGTCGGTGATGCTCATGATTCTTGGGAAGAAAAACTGCCCATGATTCGTTTTGCCATGAATACAGCAATATGTGACACAACAGGTCATACCGCTGCTTATTTGCAGTTCGGAAGAGAGCTTAGGACGACGGATGACGTTAATCACGACTTAAGAGCACTTATTGAAAACGACAACTTTGTTGCTGAAATTACGCCGTATCTGAAAGAATTCGCTCGTTTGACACCTCAAATCAGAGAGCGTGTCGAACAAAAACAAGACAAAAGAAAGGAATACTTTGATAAAAGACGTAGACAAACTTACTATCAGCCTGGTGATAAAGTATGGATAACTATTCATCCAGTCAGTAAATCCATACACAAGAAAAGTAAAAAATTTATGCCTAAACGTGAAGGTCCGTATCTAGTGATTACTAACAGATCTCCCACAACATATGACGTTGCAGATCCTGCTACTCCTGATCAAGTGTTAGGTACTTATCATACCAATATGCTAAGACCCTATAAACTGCCTCCATCGAAAGACCAAGGTCCTGTGACTCCCATAAGGAAAAGAGGCAGACCTCGCAAAATTGAACTATCTAACACGGCCTCTTTGCCGGGACGTCATCAGAGCCCGAGGGGGAGTCTGTAACGAACGCTAGCAAACAGCCCCCTGTATTGCAGCGCCACCTTATCGGACACTTCAAAAAACACCTAAGCCCGAACTAGTTAGTTCGAGTTTCGGCAGAGGACTGTAAGCATGTACTTCTTATTTTGAGTAATATTTCTTTGTATTAGTTCTTGTTAGTTTTGTGTGTAACTTTCTTTATGTAGTGTTTGTGTGAAATTAAATTCTTTTGTTAAATGTTAAAGTTTGCCTGGGTTAAATTTTACCAGTTTTGTTTACAGCTAGCCGTGGTCACAACGCTACAAATGTAGTTTATTGAATTTGCGTTATTGAAAGAATTAAAAGCTGCAAAGGCGCAATTAAAACCAGAGAAGTCATCGTTTTAGAAGAAAGAACGTCGTTTTAGAACGAATATTTATTCTGAGAGATTTTATTATAACTCACTTTTATGCAGAATTTCGGAAGAATTCGGCATATTATTTTTACTGTAGGAAACGACCTTTTAGTTCATTGTCAAAATCATCGCAGAGTTTGAACATTTCTCTCCCGTTTTAAACGCAGTATTAGCTTCATTCATGGAAAAATCTGAGATCCTAAATATTTTTCAATTATTTCTTTTAAAAATTCTTTTTATAAATCTAAAAATTGTTTGCTTTCCTCCATTTCGGGTAAGGCTAAGGCCCAGTCGCCCCTCCCCCCAGTATGTAACCCCTTCGAGAAGGGGAGTAATGAAGATCGATGATTTCGCGGAAACAGGAACGTTTTGACAACCGCGTAAACAGGAATCGCGGAAACAGGAAGACACCGAATTTTTTTTTACATTAATATGTGGTACATGGGTGGGTGGAATTGGTTTGACGGTCTCGAAAAAACTAATTCAGAGTAGTTCGCGATGGATTGCCACATAAATTGACGATTTACCGAAACCTTGACATCATTTAAGAGGCAGTAATAGTAAAGGAATACCATTATTGTTTGCTGCATGGTTATGATGAACCGTTTAAAACAGTGAACAAGGCCACCTCACGACCATAGGTGCATCGGGAAATTTTCCCGAACTCCCTATGATGCCATCCGTCCCTAGGTACATTACTAACTTCATCCTTACGATAGTCTATGCACTGCACGAAAAAAAAAGAAAACAAAGGTTTCAGATTTTAAATTACGTCTAAAGGGGCGTTTTTTAACGTTTTATGTGTTACCTTTATTTATTAAATATCATGTTCTTCGCACTTAACCATAAAATTCAGTTCAGCAGCAATACCGCAAAATAATTTTAATATAAGTATATCTTTAGAATTTTCGATACACAGTTCCGCGCGCTTTAGATAAAGAGATTTCCCCCTCCCGTAAAGTGTTGCCATTGCTCGCTTTTAAATCGTTTGAGTTTGTTCATCAAAAATTCGTTAAAGTATTACAAAATATAGAATATATAATAAAACAAATTCGAAATTTGGGCTTCCGGATGCGCATATTCGGGTGGAAACGTACGTTATTCGAAATTGGATGGCTCTAGGTACCGTTATTTTATCACATTTGCAGAAATATACGTACATTTATGCAGATTCTTCATTATTTAATTTCTTTAAATATAATGCAGGGCTGCAAGATTTTGTGGCAGCACTTGAAAAGTGATTCAGACTTTTAATATTTCCGACGTAAAATTGCAAAACGAAAACAATAGTCCTTCAGGGACAAAGCCCCTTTGGACTAAAAAAAGAGGGGGCCAGTTCTATATCTCTCGTTCTACTTTTCCGATTGACGAAATTCAACTTGCGTTTTCATGTCTTCAAAGCTCGACTTAGGATATATATTAGCTCTACATATAGCATTGTTCTAACGCAGGTATTTGAACACAAAATCGGACTTTTTTCTGAAATAATTTTTTTCCATATTTCATTTTTGCCACTCAAATTATGACAAAGTGCAAAGTTTTGTAGAAATCGCACGAGCAGTATTTTTAAAAAATTAGCTCTCAAAATTTTAGCTCCTCGATGTTAATTTAATTTGGTATATATTTATTAATATCTCTTTTTTTTATTAAACGTTTTTCATTCTTCCTTTCACATTTCGAAATTTAGGTTTATTCCAAATAAAATTCGTCCATTTAGTATGATTTATTTTTAAAATTTGTATTTTTAAATAATTTTTATAAATTTTTCGAAAAAAAAAATTGAATTATAACCTGTAAAAATTTTACCATCATCTTAAAGTAAATGTATTTCTAAGCATACCTACAAAAAATTAGAGTTTTTTTATTCAAACTTTTCTAAGATATAGGTGAATTCGCATATTTCCTTGTTTTGAAAATTTTGACATATTTGTTGTAAGTGATAATAACGCCAAATGTGGTTTACGCACTTTGTCAGATTTATTTGAAAGTATGAACAATGCCATAAAGAAAAAAGGGGAAGGAAGGAAAGGAAAAATAGGTTGCTATAAATTAAGAGCTTTGCGAAGTGAATTATTCTTGGCGCAAACTGAAAAAAAATGCATCAAGATAAATTTTTAAATTTCTCCATAAATTTCTCACCAAGAGTTACAAAATTTACTATCTAGGCATAATTTGAGTCGTAGAATCGAAACATGGAAAAAAATTGGTACGTTATTTCAGAAAAGTCCGATTTTGTGTAAAAATACCTATGTTAGAGCAATGCTATGTATAAATCTAATATATCGTAAGTCGCGCTTTCGAGACATGAAAAACGCAATTTGAATTTCGTGAATAGGCCCAGTAGAACGGGAGATATAGAACTGTCTTCTCCCCCGTAGTGTACATTGATTATTAATTTTATTTTCATCGCATTTAAAGGTACTTTTGTATTTTAAATACTTGAATAATACGAATCATTCGTTATAAAGCGAATTTAAATGAATTTTGGGTTCTTTCGAAAGATACTGCTGTGAAGCCCGAAAATTTCTAGTTTTTGGCAGGAAAACCTCTCGGTTTTTCAGTTTTCAAGGTTAATAATTATACCTTTTAATTTTTAGATCCTTGGCTAATAACCATTTTCTTCTGAAATTGAATAGCCGCAGGAGTAGTTTTATGGTTTGCTTCATGTGTAGCAGAATAAGCCAACTAACTCCCCTTAGAAAGCCTTCATGAAGGCGTCGTTCATGACTTCATTTCTAAAATTCGAAGTGTGAGAGGTCTATGTGAGGTCATGTGGAATGACGGAAGAAAATAAATAAGTAAAATAACTAATTAATAATTAAAATTATTAATTA
>KK121473.1:89181-118468 GCA_000611955.2 Stegodyphus mimosarum | reverse complement strand
TATATTAAATTTAGTATAATAATATACTAAATTTAATATAATATATAAAATTAATATTCTACTATTTAGTTATTTTACTAAATAAAAATATTTCTAAATTAATGATAATTAGAAAAATAAGTTAGCGTTTTAATAAGTTAGTGTTAAATTAATGATAATTAGAAAAATAAGTTTCATTCTAAAAATGAAATTAAAAAAATGAACGATGGTAACAAGACATGATATATCAACGGTAAGAAAAAGGCTTTGAATAATATTGTTTCCTTTTTTTTATTTTTATTTTTAATCTGTTTAGGTTTCTTGATTGAATGAGTAGTGTTCTTAAATAATCCTTTTAATAAAGATATAGTATTTAGAACTAGGGACTCAGGTTTTCCTGCCTATTTTGCTTTTACAAAAGAAAGTGAGGTACACATTCCTGCATCACTATCAATTTTAGTAATTGCTGAAAGAAATGCCCCATTAATAACAGTACTTAAATTGTTACAATTGTGCTTCAGTTTGTTACGCAACAAAGTACCGGAACTCATCTCACATAGGGCTTCTACATGCTACGGTTTCGTTGAAAAACTGGGACATATTTAAACGGCTGAATATAATCTCTCTTAGTTGTACTGTGGGGGGGGGGAAGACTCGCCAGTTCTTCTGGAAGAATAATAATTTAATATGCTCTTTATTAATACTTCTGTACAGTGAGAACCCGCGTTCAAGATCCCCAAGTTAGTTCCAAGATTCAAGTTAGAGATTCGAAAAGGCTTGGGTGATTACCTGTATCAGAGCTTCATCGACTTCCTTACAATTTTCTGGTACAAATTGGAATCGAACCAGGGACCTCTCGGTTACGCGTCGAGCGTGCAGACCACTACACCACGAAGGCATGCGAAGGCGGGAGAAATACTTTATAGACTAAGAATATAAACGGAAGTTTTGAAGGAAAGTGTACAGAGGCTTAAATTTAATTAACGTGCTGGCTACGTTAAAATAAAAAGTATTTAGTAATCAGTTATTTTTTCCACTTTTTAATGTGTTGATTTAAATAAATATGTAATAAAATCTTAAGATGTCTAATTCGAAATATTCAATACTTTTATGAAATTACACTGTCTGGTCTCATTAAAATCATTATATACTTTTTATTTTTTGGGCGGTCTTTTTCTTTTTTATAACTAGTTTAGACTAGCTTTCAAAGAAATAATATAATGAATATAAAAATATGTATGACAGCCTCTAACATTCTATCGGGAATTCTAAATTCTGTTTGTAAATATTTTGTGATTTTGCTGTTGAATTGAATTTTATGTGTCGTGAGTGCAAAGAATGTGATATTAAATAAATAAAATGAACGCAAGAAAAGTTAATAATAAAAGGACAAAAAAAATTGTTCGCCATGTTACTAGAAAAACTGAATATTGGTAAGGTGAATTGAGAAACGATTGATAAAAATATAAAAACGTATGCTAGCACTTAAATCTGCGCCCGGAATTCTAAACATGTGCTTCTATGCAACTTTTAAAAAAATTCTTGTGATTGTTGATGAAGTGTATGAATGTGCAAAGAATACGATGCTTCAATAATAAAGCTAAAACGATCAAAAAAAAAAAGTTAGCAGGAAGTGAGGCCCAAGAGCACGTTGGTAGACTGCGAGCTCAACGAGAGCGTAAAAAAAATTAACAAACTTCTTTTGAGCGACCGTTAAAATCTGAAACCTTTCAGATTTTTATTTATTTATTTTTCGTTTTTAGTGTTACTAAGAATTAGTTAATTTTAGAAACTTTTATGCAACGTAAGTAAAAGCCACTTTGCATTAGAAAATCTCTTCGAAATTATTCTCTAACATAGGCATAGCTTTCCATAAGTCAACCCTTTCAAACTTCTGTCAACTATAACTAAGTATTGTTTACCTTCAGTACAATAATATGTTGTAGATGTTATAGTATTTATCTATTCTTCTCGCCATGGCCATATCTTATCACGTTTGCGTCCCATCCCTTCTAACGCCTTTTGACATTTTTAGTTTATCGATGACTACTTTACGAGCTTCTGTGCTCGTGCGCTAAAGGTTTGAGTCAGAATTTATCACCGAGTGTTTGTTGAAAAATATTGGAGTGTTTTGAATCTGAAAGGAAAAGACTAAGGTAATGTTCTTCTTTTTCCACTGCTAGATTTGAAGTTTTGCAGTACTTTATTTTATAGAAAGTGCTTTGTTGTTTATGCAATATATTTTTATAGCGCCTTGCGTTTAGGAAATGTATGAAGATAATTTATCTGCTGCTGAGCTTTTACTAAGAGTATGGTAGATTCAGAATGGAAAACTGAGCTTTTATGTAACGTGAAGCGACTTACAATGTTTTTTTTAGGTGGTAATGTTCCGAGATGAAATTAATGATTAATTAATTGCCAAAAATTTAAAACTTGGCTTTATTAATATCTTTTTATTTAGATGCTTTATGTCATTAAATAGAAGGCTGGAAACCCGCTGTAAAAAGTTCTGAAACTGTTTATTCCAAAAATCACTATTTCGAATCTCTCTCGTAATGTTTCGTCTTTAGATTTAGCAGCTTCAAAATAGGCAAAACAAAATTCTTTTACGAACCTAATAGGTTAAAAGACTGGTAAAAGAATTTTATTTTGCTTGTTTTACAAACAGAATATGGTTTTGTATGAAATTATTTTGAGTGAAAGTATCAATTCTTAAAAATATACACGTTGTTAAATCTCTCGAAGGAAACTTCTGCAAGATTTTTCTTGTTTTTAATTCATGTCTTTCATGTCTTTGCAAAATAGGAAATATTGCCACTCGAGAGTATTTGTTGCAAGCCATCCAGTAAAATAAACGCAACTTTAATCAGTCAACTGTTTTCTGCTCGATGACCATTTTTGCGCCTTTCTGGTAACTTCATGATTCCGCCCTCATAGAACTTATGGTTTTTATCATAAAAAAAAAAAATCAACTAAGTGCGATTTGAGGTCATCGTTATTACTGAAAATTTTTACTATTTAAGAAATTTTCTAAACTTCGAAATAAATGATAAAATCCGATTGTACAATGTCGGGGCTATATGAGGGAGGCAACATCGTTTCCCAAATAAGCTCCAGTAAATTCGCGTGTATTGGTAAAGATGTGTTAAGCCTCGCATTGTCGTGGTGGAATATGATCCCGTGCGATTTACTAATACTAAACTTTTCTCTTTGATTGGTTCCTCCAGTTTCATTTAGCAGTAAACATCCGAGTTGATCATTTGGTTGCTTGGAAGCAACTTAGAATACACATTTGTAATTTCACCAAATTGACAGCATGATAATTTTTCTGAGTCAGTTAAGCTTTAGATATGATTTGTGCTGATTAATCAGGCTTGGACCATGATCTTTTCCGATTAATGTTATTGTAGATGATCCATTTTTCATTACCAGTGATAATTCATTTAAAAAAGGGTCGATTACACTACGTTTGAAATGTTGATTCGATGTGTTACGTGAATTTCTGTCGATTTATGCGGAACCCAAATATCGAGCTTCTTAACGAGTGCCAGGCATCTTATGTGATTTTCAATTATTGTGTGTGATACTTTTAAACTTTTCTCAAGCTTTGGCAACAATTATATGACGATTCGATTCAATTCAATTCAATTATATCATCAGCTTCAGGAGGTCGGCCGGCCCAGCAGCGGCCGAGCAGTAAAGTCGCTGAACACTGGTGGTTCGGAACGAGGTTCGAATCCCGCGAACAGTCTGGCTGTCTAGGCATTTTTGTGGTGTTCCCCATATATAACGTGTATACAGCCAGTTTTCAGTAGAAAATCCTCCACGAAGGCATTCCTTCCCTTAGGCAGATAGCCCTCGAGCTTGGCCGTAATCACATAAACCAAATCATGAGGTCGGCCGGAACGTTGGTCATCTGCAAGTGAAAAATCTCTTGAACAAAATTTTTTAAACCAATTCTGACACGTGGGTTTTGTTACGCAATCAACATCATAAACTTCGCATATCTCTTTGTCGCTTTCTTGCCTTCATGAAAATAAAAAATCTGATGTGTACACCACATGACTTCTTTGTACGAAATATTAAATTATATGCATTTTTTCTTGCATTTCATTTAAACTTATTAGATTGAATTAAATCTACTTCTTCGATAGCGCACAAACCACAATAGAATAAATGCACTCTTTAAAATTCACTCTCTTTGTTTACCATAGCGATACTCTGGCGCTAGGTTCACTTGACAGCGTTACATCTCATTCATTTCATCACAAAAATTATTTCTATTTAATTAGCTCAAAACACAAAAGGAAATTAAATACATGTGTGGTAAATGTAGCCTATTTGCATTTAAATAATTTAATCTATGCATAATAGCAAAAATCGCAAAGGAAAATTAAACACGCGTGCTATAAACGTAGGCTGTTTATAATTAAAATAAGTAGAAAAAAAAAACACAAAAGGAAATTAAATACATGAGAAGTATCCTTAGCCTATTTATATTTAAAATGAATAGCAAAAAACACAAAAGAAAATTAAATACACATGGGGTAAACTTGGCCTAATTTGTATTTAAAATAAACCGTAAATACACAAAAGAAAATTAAATACTTATGTGGTAGTTTGCGACTTAACCTGCCATCTTAGAAAAAGTGGTTTAATGAAAATATGGTGCTTATAGATTCTCGGCGTATTAAATGTTAAGGCATTATATCCGTCTTTGCTGATAAAAGCAACAAGGTATGGTTACCCTTTATGTTAACTCCTTGTTTAGCGAGAGGAAAGCTTTCACAAGATATTGAGCCTTTTTTTTTTTTTCGGGACCGTCAAAATCTGGCTGGAAGCCTTACCCATCTTTTAATCGGTCCGAGGGGTGCGGGCCTTCTCGATTTCATTAAAGGTAGAAGAAGAAAATGGCCGAACATTGGCCACCCGACGCCCTCCACTGGAAGAGATCTTATCCAGGGACACGGTTGAGTGTACTTCACTCCAAGAACCGAGGTTCCTGGACCACAGATCTCAGGGAAACGTGGTGTAATTAAATTAAATTCTTTAAACTGCTGCTGTTACTTGTCACTTGCACGATGCTGTTTTTGTTAAAGGTGCGATTCATATAAACTAATATTATAAATAAAGTATCTTTTAGAGTACAAATTGACCATATATTTCTATTAGGTGATAAAAATAATAATTAGCTTTGTATCCAAAGTACATGGACTGCTAAAATGGAAATAGAGATGATAAAAGATGATTAGAAGGAACTAAAGAATAATAACCACGTAAATATGGCAGCTAAAGGATAAATACTTTTCTGTGATTTCCATAATGTGGCAAACTTTAAACTTCTGTGCCTTTGATTTCCAAGTCATCCAGAGTCTGCGGATGGCGGCAGTTTTGCAGAGTATTTTAATACTATTTACGAGCTATTTCACATGGTTATTATATGCGAAATTCTCACTGGGAAAGGATTTTATTCTCAGTTTTTGAAACGAAATCAAAGTTTTGGATGAAGCTTCCTTTTACCCTAAGGAATAAGACTCCGTTTCAGGCAGTATCGATTAGGCAGGGTAAGTTGACGTCACTGTCGAATATATATGGTTGCTAGTTTATTTCTGAGTGAGGAAAAGTGTTATGCGCGATTTAGCAAGAACTCTGTTTTCAGTTCGCTTTCTTCTGTTATCCTTTTTTAATGGTATTTTTATTATTCTTAATATCTCTAGTTTTACAGAGTAAATTTTAATATGGGGTATTTGAAATCGGAAGGTTTGCATGTGTTATGTTAGGTTATAGGTTTTACTTGATCTGGGAAAATGAAATCGGTCCAAAACCCCTAGCAGGCGTGAAGTGAATTATATTTGCGTCTGAAAGTAACAAAAGAGACTTGGAAAGCTTAAAATAAACTTCTTTATTTAAACATAGACTTTGAACATAAATGCACGTTCCTATGCTAACAAGGCCAACTGCAACTAAATAGTCAAATTCCAATTTAAAACGTAGTAGTCAAAGTAATAAATTTAAGCTGGCTCAGACCTTATAACCGGCCTATCAAATTCAAATGTCGGCAGTAAATAACGCGATAACGCAAAGACGAATAATTAGAAAATTCTCAGAGCTGGCAGGAACTAACGTAACGTTTCGCGAAAGGAAAAACACGCTTCGTCTTACAATCCCGAAATCCCACCTGAAATGCTATTTAATGATTTGCATTCTGGTGAGGAAACAGAAAGGGAAAATTAGAGCAAAGGCTGAAATGATAAATAACTCGTTAGTTTAATTTAGAAGTAAAACAACAAAAATCAGCATAACATTTGCAAATTTGCACAAGACTTCGATGATTTTACCGAACCATCAACCTCAGCTGCCAAAGTGCAAATGAACGAGATAAGATATAGTGATAAGATATGATAAGAATGGCTGAACAGGAATTAAGCTACTGGCACCATCTATTGATGAAACGAGAGAACTAAAATATATTTTCCTTAAAGGCTGAAGGTAAAGATGGACTGGAATTAGGGCCATTAACTAGATCAGAAAGATTTTTATGAATGTGAAACGCCTCTAAAAAATCTAATTCACCAATGGAAGATTTTTTTTTTGAATAATTTTGACTGCAGAAAAATTGAAAGTGGGATTTTCGGACCAACAAATGCTGGGCAACAGAGGACTGTTGTGTTTCCTTTTTCCTAACATATGCTTCATGTCCCTTGACGCGAAATTTTAAGGCTCTTTTAGTTTGACCAATGTAAATTAAACCGCACTGACAAGGAATCCTGTAAATACCCCAGGAATTTTTTGTTGTTTGAATTCTAAATTAATATTTGTTCGGCGTGTTATTTTATCTTAATTAACCGGCTAGTTTTCAAATAATAACCTTAGAAGGTATTTATGGATTTAAAACAATTTCGTTGACAGTGCAAATAGTAAAACAAGCCCGATGTCAATAGAATAATTATGTGTAGTTTACTTCATCTTACTTCTTAGTATAGTTTCGCCTTGATATCCTGTTATTCCCTACATACGGTTTTATTGTGCCTCCTATTTTTTTAAACATCTTGTTTTATTTATTTATTTTTAATAAAAGAAATTGGAGAATTACAAAACACGTGTATGTCAAACGAGACCAAATGTATAATATGATGAAATGGAACAACCCTAATTCATCCAGTATTTTCCAGAAGGCAGTCCTGACCATGGACACGCGCTTTTTGGTGCTTTAAATTGCTTCCTTTCATTGCTTATATAGTGCATTCATGAAAAGCATGATTTGTATTGTTCCGTAATCCTTTAATGCTGAACACTATACAGTACAAATATACGGGTACTTTTTTTCATTGCTGTATTAGATTAACAATCAGGATTTCCTACTTTTATGTGCAAAGGAGGAAAACTACAATACGGCGTTACAGTGTATTTTATTATGACTTTATTATTTCACTATTTCATGTAATGCTAATAATATATCTGTTTTTCATATAGGGAAGAAGGAAATTTATTTTCGTGAAGGCACAGATAATATTGGTCAATCCATAACAATAAGCGGCTAATGAAAAAAGAAAATGGTTGCATCGGAACGAATTGGATTTTATATATACACAGTATTAAAAATTCATAGAAAATCTGTTTAATATTCTTTTTTAGCATTCTTATTTTAAATGAAGAAGGGTTGGTTTTATAATCTTACGAGAATTTCTAGGTATTACATATTTGTAGATTTTCCTCTTTCGGAGGTTTAAGAATGTTAAAAATAAAGTGGTCGTTAAAAAAAAAATCGGTCAGCGTTAGAAATATTGGAAACTTATTTGCTTATTTAGAACGGCAGATTGGGGAGGGGTATCTGCTTAGAGAGACGGGGGGCCCTTTAAGACTTTTAAAGGGAAATTTACATTGGAATTTAGCATTAGATACTCAAGAGTAATTTTTTGCGTGGAGGATTATTTTCTAGCCTATCTGAGGCCCCAAAGAAGGAAATTCTGCCATAATTATTTCGATAAGCATAGCTGCACATATATCTTGCTAGTCTTTCTGAGTATATCTCTGTCTCATACACCGTAAGCATGCGCATGAATAACAAACGCAGTCGTTTTTTTTTTACTTCCCTGTACAAAGTAAAGGAAGTATTGCAATCGCGAAAAATTTCGGGCATCATATTTCAACCGCTCTCGAAACCATTTGAATGATGTTTTTGTGTGGTGTATGTATGTACGGACATAATAAAGGACAGTTCCCCCAAAAGGACTAAAATGGATTTAAAATAGATTCAGAAGAGGTTTTTTTTTTTTTTTTTCTTGGTATGTCTACATAGGTATGTATGTATCTCGCATGGAATGATTGGTCGTAGAACTTTCAAATATTTTATATGTGGAACTTCTATAATATGTAGTTCCACACCTCCCTTTTTTGTTGCAATCGGCTGCACCAATCGTATGTAAATATATATATGTATTCCTACTCTGTTACTTGGCTCGGTGAATTTAGTTTTTTATTCTTATATATTGGTAAATTGTGCATTTTTTGTTCTAAAAGTGATTGAATTATATGGTTTTTATGTTCCGGTTAAGGATTTTATGTCTTTAGTCAATCAATCTGCATGCATTAGTTGTAGAATTATCAACAATTTGAAAGTTTAATTGGCGAGTTAAGCCTCACGAACTGGCATTTGTTTACATTTGAAACTCAGTAGAGTAGTGAATTAAGCCAGTTTCTGCACCTTCAGTGTCTTTTTAAACTTTCGGTTTTGTGCACCGAAAAATTTGCCTTCTTGCCCGTTGGCCGAATTGCATGTTTTTGCATAGAAACTCTAATTTTAATTGTAAAAGTTGCTTTTTAAACTGTATTTGGTGTTTTATGTTTTTCTGTATTTTACAATTTTAAATGAAGTTTTGAGATTTTAAGTATTTTTGCTTTGCCTCGAAGTGAGAACTGAATTAATTGAATGGGAAATATGTCTTTAATGAAATTCTAGGAAATAAGTTTAAGTGAAGTTCAGCAAAAAATGTGTTTAATTTAATGGGCTATTCAAGGAAGTCGAGGTGTCCACATAGGATTTTTATTACTACAGATTAATAGCTCTGCGTAACTGATAAAATAAGCTTTATGTATATTATTCTAATATTGCGTTATATGTAGTTTTTGGTATCACGTGAAATTTCAGAGACAGCGGTCGATAACTGAAACATATTACTTGAACAAATCGGCCGATGACCGAGGTGCAGAAATATATTAGTTTCTTAGTTAATGAAAGAATAAAATTAAATTTTCTATAATTTAGAAACATGTACTTCATTCGAAGGCGCTTAAATTGTAGAATTATATTATATATAATAGTTCTGCCTTCTACTTTGCTTAGAAGAGAGAGAGCATACAAGCGGTCGAGTTTTCTTTTGCCATGTTTCCTAATTTAATTTTGTTGAAAAATTCTTAAGACTTTAATAAGAAGTTGTGAAACTCTAATTAGAATATTTTCATTACAATGTCACGTAATATCTTTAAAAAAATCCAAATTGTGTAATTTTTTTTTAACCAAAGAAGTACAACAGCAACAATTTAAACGTGATATGAACACAGCTTTTTACCTGAATAATAATATAAAAAAAATTAGTATTACTTTGCTGCTATTTTTTTCCCCGTTGGTTAATTATTTGAAAATTCAAGCTTAGTGCATAAATATTATTCTTTAATATCAAAAAGCATTTATTCAGTCAGTTTATTGGAAGAAAGTCCACGAAAATTTAATAGAAAACAAAATATAAAAAGCACGAAATCTTGTTTTCGTAAATAAGAATATTTTCTGTTTAGTTTAATACAGTCACCTTTGGATTTAATTAAAGAAATTTAATTTTACTGAAATTCATTTTCTGATTCTAATTCCTGCCATATTTTATGCTACACGATTGAAATTTCAATCTTTTCCCTCTTTCCGATAAAGACTGGAAGTTTAATAACCGTTGTTACCAATTATTTGTAACATAATAAATGGCATCGATGGTTATATTCTTTTGCTCTTCAATTGATAACTGTTTTTATGTCTTATAAAATGCGACTTGAATTTTATCGCGAATTTTTTCGAAATCGCATTTGGATTCTTATGTAGAGCAACTCAAAGTTGGAAAAGAATTCGAGTTTTTTATTTCTGGTAAAGAAATTCGAAATTATTAAAATATCACACACTGCTTATTATGGTGGTGGTGGGAGGACCGATACAAATAAAAACAGCACAGGAATATTTTTACTAATATAAATATTTGTTATTTTTATATGTATGTAATTTATGTATCATGTGATGGTGTGAAAAATTTTATGTACAAAAGGCCGACTTATCTGGGGAGTATAGGATGCAGTCGAGTTTAGCAAAATATTGTTTTTGGTGGAAAAATGAAATCATGCTAATCATACATTGGTAATAGAGATTTAAAATACATTATTTTTAACATTTGTGCATAAATGTTATCATATAAACATGATTTTATTTACAGTCCATTACTTTCGACATTTCTAAGCGATTTCCCCGTTCCCGCAAACTGCATCTGATAACCGTAGAAAGAGTTCTGTGGAAAAAAGGTGAAGTGCTGTAATTTCAAAAATGCCTTAAATCTTTCTGTGCAGTGATGACGACACACTTTACGAACATTAATGGAAAAAGGGTTATAACGAGCGTTTTAAATTATTATGGAGGATTTTTAAAAAAGAGAAGGTGTCATTTATTTAATTTTATTCGCGTTTTTTAATACACTCACTTCCAAAAGTTAAGCACGAAGATGTAAAATGCAAAAAAATCCACAAATACTGCTCTGATTGACACAAAATTCGGCAGGAAAGTAACATATATATTTATGCATAAAACAAAATCAATAATTATATACAAAATGAAAACAATATTAAATTTTTGTAAGTTATCATATAATGGCATACTGGAGACTTAAACAGAATTTTGTATAAAGTGAAAATAAACAGCATAAAATTAAAAAAAAAAAAAAGACATTAATAGGGTATATGATCCCCCCTCATCTGTATACAAAGTTTACACCTTGTGACCAAGCTTTAAGTTAGGTGGTCAACCGCCGCAAAGCAAGCAGTCGTCATTCTTCTTGTAGAGCAGTTTCCGGCTCTGTAAGAGTGGCTGGACATGGGAAACGTGAAGATACAGCACGGCCGAGAGCATCCCGAAGATTTTCAGTGGGATTAAGGTTGGGAGAATATGCTGGCCACGCCATACGCGCAATCCCTTCACTTTCCAGGTAGTCATCAACGATGTCAGCTCTATAGGGACGTGCGTTATCGTCCATTAAAACAAAAGTAGGGCCAACTGCTGCAGCGTACAATCTCACAATGGGTTCTAAGACTTCATCTCGATACCGGACAGCCGTCAAAGAATCCCGTTTAAAGATGTGCAGGTCGGTGCGGTAGGCTAATGAAATCCCTGCCCATAATGCTTCTGCCTCGGAATGTGTGATGTTCGGTGAAGTTTTGGGACTGATTGCGCGTTCGTTGTTCACGCCATATCCTTATAGGCTTGTCATCTGGCTCCAGAGCAAATCTTGACTCATCAGTAAACATGACATTGCCCCAGTCAGACACATTCTAATTGACATGTTCCCGGCACCGCTCTAATCGTGCCCCTCTTGATTGGACGGATAGAAGAACACAAACTCGAGGTACCCGGGCGTACAGTCCACTCATATGTAATCTTCGGCATACAGTAGCTGCATATATCGCCTTACCAATGGACGCTGTAACCATAGATGTCACACGTGTGGAGGTCGCTCTGCGATTCCACTTGGCTACAATGGCAATATATCGATCTTTCGCGGGGGGTTGTAACCCTTGAGCGACCGGCTACGGGCCTTCGGACAACTGTCTGTGTGGTTTGGAATTGTTTCAATAAACGTGAAATTACAGAATGATGAACGCCGAAGAAAAGAGCAACATCTGTGATCGACTGTCCTGCTTCAATGCGCCCCACAGCACGCCAGCGCTCAGAATCTTCCGTTTGTCTTCTGGAAGTAATAACCTTCATAAAGCTGGCTTCTTATAAGACTACCTTTTTTGCATATTTCTTGACATGAAAGCGCGATTGGCTGTTGCCTAACATATTTGCATACTTCCATCTACCTCTGCAGCGAATTGCATCCTCTTCAATTCCGATTGGCTTCCGGAAATTAGCATTTTCCTCTCCGTGCTTATTTTTGGAAGTGAGTGTATTTGTCCTCTGTAGTTTTTTTAGAGGTATAGATCAATAGTTATCATAAAATTTTTTTTCAGTAATATTCAATTACAATTTAGGGTAAATAATTACAGTTTACCTTTTTTAGATGCCATCTCCCCAGACAGGTAACTCCGGAAGCAAACTAGTATTTCTGAGAATAAACAAACATTGATGTTGAATGTCATTTTCCTAAGCCGATCACCACAACACAAGATCAAAATCATCCGGAATCGTGGCTGGCCGTCTTAGGAAGGATTCACTGTATTTGTATTGTTTTCTTTTGTATAGTTATTTTTATGACATTTTAAGAGAAATAGATCAGACGAAAATGTTCTTTTTAAAGATATATATCAAAGCTAAATCCAATATGCGAAATGAATGCTTTCCTTACAAAATGGGAGTAGGATTAAAAATTTAAAAACAATTGTTTGCGAATCTATTGCAAGGTATAAGAATTTTTAGCTTTCCTAGTACGAATAGAAAATGTGAATTTATTATTTTTCAAAACATTTCATATTTTTAGGAATTGGAAATTCTTAGCTTACGTTCAAGAGAAGGAATGTATATATGGAAATGGATTATGCGCTTTTTTTGTTTGTTTGTTCTTACGGTGTGTAGGGATTACGTTATATAAGGATTATGTTACTGTTGTCTGTAATAATTCTGAGATTTTTAGAAGTTCGTCACATGTATAATATCGTATACGTAAGTATGATATTGTTACGAATTTTGCATATATTTAAATAATTTTAGGGAAATTGTATGTAAATTATCGTATCTCTTATATGATGCGAATCACTGGGAAAAAAAAAGAAAAAGGAAAAAACGGATTTACAGATGTAAGTCCATTTAACATTTAAATAAATGGGCGAGCCAGCCATAATTTTGGCGACTAATTTTTGCCGCCAAATTTAGTTAGAAATCTTCAAAAGTCGCGAAACTTGATGACTGTTTGGCGACGTTTGTGGTCCGATCCCATTGTAACTGTAACTAAACTATGTATGCCTCCCAGCAGTTTCGAGAAATCGAATGTATTGGAAATTTCTCGGCGGACGGAGAAAAACTGTGTAATAAGAAAGGAGAGAGCATCAGTTTTCTGTTAGTTCAGAGTTCAGCTCCAGAGTATTGAGAAATCACTGTGGGAGCTTATGCATTCGAGGCTTTTTGTATTGCCTTATGTTTAGTATTCTTAGTAGTTTGAAGTAGTAATTACTGATTGTGATCTGTCATATTAGGAAGAGCTTTACGAATACTTTTATATGAAAAGGTCCAGAACTGTAAAATGAACTGAAACTCCTCAAACGTCTCTGTGGTCAACGTTCTTGCCAGCATGGAAACGAGTTGTGATATGTGTGTTAAGTCGGGAGAGATCTTAATCCATATTAAATTCATAAGCCTTATTTTTTTTCCTCTGACTCCCCTCCACCGAACTCTCCGTGTAACATATTACCCTATTCATTGTTCCGTGCTATATTTTATGTCATATACAGTGCTCTTAATTTTTCCTTTGTATTCATATGCTATATTGTTATGTATCATTCCCAACGAATTCATAATAGTTCGCAGTTTCTGAGAACCCATCATTTCTTCCAATATAATTTTGGACATGAGTGTATATGAAAGCTCTGAACAGGTTGGAAAAAGTATTTTTGTTTCTCTAATCGAATTTCATATCGTGACAAAATAAAAAGTAGCACATTGGGGAAAATATTTGTGTTAACTTCGCTTCGGGGAATTTAAAGGGGGGAAAAAGTAGGTGAAGCTGCGTATTAGAGAATTATTTTCATTCAGTAGGCCTACTAGTGATTGAGCAGATAATACCGTTGAACATTGGTAGTACGATTTGGCTCGAATTCCGTCAAACGGGCTAATTATATAAGCACTTTAGTGGTTTGAGCCAGTTTCCTTAAGAAATCCTTCTATGGAGATCTCCCTTAGCTTTGACATAATGAAGTTAAACATATTGAATAAATACAAAAATTTGCCAAATGGCGTTAATTTATAATAGAAGAGGGAAGAAGCAGTGCGTTTATTCTAGCTTACCGTTTCACAATGATATTTTGAACAATTCATTTTAAGTACATGATGATGTGTTATATGCCTTGAATTTCTGGAGATTAATTTTTAAACTTGAAAGCATATCGAAATTGTTTAGTTAATTGTTTCAGGTGTTAAACTATACTTTGAATATGAAGACCAGACTGCAATTAAAAAGCAAATCCACGATTATAAGTGTTTTGATTAAAAAAAAAATGTTGGTACGGTTTTTAAACGTAGATTTATCTTTGAGGGTTATTATAATTGGAAGATAACAATATTTATCTCGAAATGAGCAATTGAGCGTTTTCAAGTTATCTAAACAAAATGGTTGGATTTTGTCAGTAACTTTTAAAATAAAATCTTATCAGTGACCGCATATTACCTATGCGGAGCACTGAGTAATCCTAGTTTAAACGCTATTCGAGTAACAGAGAATGGATTATCTGCATAGAAGTTTTCTTTTGATTTTCCGTATATGTAATATTATGTCGAGCAAGCTTCCCCTCAGGACTTTTTCCACATTAAGGCATTTCTATCCTAGGCAGATAACCATCGTGTTCTTTGTTGGCAGTAAATCTAATCTAGTTAATAAACTATAGTATTCTTTATCCAGAAGCAGAAAGATGTGCAGGTAATATTTTTTTTCGAGTTCCATGATCGAAATGTTATTAAAAGCAGGCAGATTCTGAGTATATTATTTTTTCATTTTTTAAATATATTAATTATTGTTCAGCATCAGAGGAGCCATTGGTATCGAAGAGTAAAATAAAACTCATTCAGTTATGCATGTTTTTATAGTAATTATAATTTTAATTTTTATGTTAAAGTCTATTGTAATTATTTTATTAATAAAATTTATTTTATTATTCGCCAAGAAAGACTGTTCTAAAAAGAAAATACTACTGACCCGAAACGTCTTCTTACACTCATTTTGGTTGATTTTGACTCGCAACCAAAAAAGATTTCCGACGCTTGATCGAGAAATTCTTAATGCAATTGAAATAAATTTGACTGTAATTTTAGTCGGTAAGTGTTTTGCAGAATGTGTAATGTAAACAAAAAGCGTGTAAGAAAAATAAAATATATAATAATATGAATATTCGGGTATTAAAATAAAGATAAATGTTAGAAAAATTGCATTGAATAAGGTAATCGTCTAAATCCTACCAGCAGCGGAAGCATTATTATTTCCACCTTTGAATTATAGGCTATGCTCATCAATCGACTTAATTTCTTCCACGTGAAATAGTGGGATGAGTGGGTACAGCAAAGAGACGATCACCTTGTTTGGTTTATTAGCCAGATATGGGTCAAAGTCAGCAACTTGTCGTGCAGTGATAGCGATGCCTATGTTTGTCCAATTTGCAGGTTCGATCATGCGAACTTCCATTGCAAGAGTAGGAAACGAAGGAAGGATTCTATAGTCCAAGGTCGGGAGATAAGAAGTTCAGGGCGAAAGTGTCATTTACGTGCAAGGTTTCTTATCAGCTTTGTTGGTCTTTTTAATCTGTTTTATGTACCATATTGAAGTTCTTTATTTACAGGTTTTAAAGGTATCTCTTATGCTTTACTTAGTGTTTATCAATGGAAGGGAACAAGCATTTCAGGGCCATCTGAAAATAATGACTGGTCTCGTAGGCTTTTGTAATGTTTCGGGATCTTTAGCTACATCAGTTTTCTAATTATGAACCTGTAGAATTATACCCCCCCCCCACACACACACGCTGCCATTAGTGCCTATACATTAAGAAGGCACTCGAACGTTTTGTTAATATTGAAAGAGGTACACTTGTCAGGTGTTCCAACTAAAATTCCCTAAAGGGATAAACTGCTGTTGGTTTTTCCCGCGACGGGAGGAAAATACAGTTAGAACGGAACTGAACGATGGTATGATAAGATGTATAGCTTGATCCGGTACTGTGCCGCTTGATATTTAATATTTATTTTAAATCATGTTTGTTATTGTTGTTGTGAAACTGATTAATATCTTACAAACGTTAAAAATAAATCTCCTCTTCATTTGATGTGCGAGGAGCAGATGGCGTTGGCTGTCATCGAACTAGGAGAAAAAAAAGAGGGTTTTTCCCGGATTGCACCTCGTGACGTGAACGGATTAAGATGATATAAAACTTTAGAGGACAGTAATATGTCTCGGAAATTGTTATATTGTATATATTTTAGTATAATTGTATTGTGTTGTAGTGTAGATATAATATAATAAGATGAATCAACTTCTTCGAGTTTTTATTTCGCATGCATCAGCATTGATTTCGATTCATCATCACACTACCCAGGTAAGTAAGTAAGTTTTGTCTTTTGTTTTCTGGATTGCTCTGTACATTGGATGAGTGAAAGAAATGTTTTTATTTTAATAATGAGGCTATGTTTTAGTAATAACATAAAGTGGCGTCCCGCGATAGGATTTTAAGAAAAAAAATATATTTTAAGTGTTATAGATAGTTTTTGATGTATTAAAGTATAATTAAGTTTGAAATCGAAACTATTTTGTAAAGCATTTTGTTTTATTTTGAAAGTTAACTATGGAAACTTTAAAGGCTCTGAAACTTAAACGGTCAGGTTTACGAGCTTCTTTTGCAAAAACTGCTAATATTTTAAAAACGGAGTCAGTAAAAGAAGATTTTTCTGTAGATTTAGTACGAGATAAACTTACTAAACTACGAAATGTATATTCAGATATAAAAAATCTAGATGATAAAATTCTTGATTTGTTAACTGAAGACGAGAACACTTTAGAGGATGATGTTACTAAAGAAATCGAAAGTCGCGAGGTGTATTCTGATGATTTCATAACACTAACTCGGCAAATTAATGAAAAATTGAAATTTTCAGATGAAATCAATTTAGAAACGAGACCAAATGATGGTATTGGTATTTGTTGTAGTAAAATTAAACAGTATAGACTTCCGAAAATCGAACTTAAGAAGTTTGATGGAGAATTGATAAATTGGCTACCGTTTTGGTCGCAGTTTGAGAAAATTCACACTGACCCTGATTTGTATGAAAGTGACAAATTTTCCTATTTGATTCAGTGTATGAAGCCCGGATCACGGGCTAAAGAATTTATTGAAAGCTATCCGGTGACTTCAGAAAATTATGATAAAGCTGTTTTAGCTTTGAAGGAACGTTTTGGGAAACCTGAATTATTAGTAGAAGTGTATGTTAGGGAACTAATTAAACTAATTGTTTCAAATGTGAAGGCAGATCACAAGGATAAATTACCTCTTGATAAACTGTATGATAAAATTGAAGCTCAGTTGAGAGCCTTAGAATCTTTAGGTCTTAAATCGAGCGAAAACACATCGTGGTTATTTCCGATGGTGGAATCGTGTCTCACGGAGGATGTGTTGAAGGCGTGGCAAAGGAGTTCGCTCTTTAACCAGCCTGAAGAAACGGATCTTTCTCGCCTTACCAACTTAATGAAATTTTTAAAGGCGGAAGTGGAGGGTGAGGAGAGATTAAAATTGGCGCGTAATGGACTCGATGGTGTTAGCCGTAATGAAGGATATCCAGATAAAGCAAGAGGAGAAACAAAAGGTAAGTTTAAATTTAAGAAACAGGCTAATGTTCCCACTGCGACAGGTTTTCTTACAACTAAACTACATGCTTGTATTTTTTGTGGCAAAATGCATGATAGTAAAAATTGTTATGATGCGCGTTCCTTAGCTCTTAATGAAAGGATATCTAAAGTTAAAGAGAAAAAATGTTGTTTAAAATGCTTAGAACCAAATCATATGGCAAAATTTTGTAAACAGTTTGTTAGGTGTTTTGTTTGTGGTAAATCACACCCAGTTATTTTGTGTCCAGAAATTAATAATGAAACTGGACCTCCAGCAGAAAAATCAGAAATAGACAACATACACACGGCTACAGCCAGGCAAACTTGTACCGCTGACATAGCTTTAATGACTTTATGCGTAAGAGTAGCTGGTGTCAAAAAGCATAAAGATATTAGAGTACTCTTAGATTGTGGTTCCCAGAAATCGTACATTTTGAAATCATTAGCCACTGAATTGGGCTTACCAATTGTCTCCAAAGAAAATGTGGCTCTTACTTTGTTTGGAGGTGCCAGAACAGAACCAAAGTTGCATAACAAATATCGGGTAAAATTATGTTCAGCCAGTCCGCGTAAGTATTCAGATCTAGAATTTGAATTTTTAGATCAGGACATAATATGTGGGGATATACCTAGGGTACCCAAGGGTCCGATATTAAAAGAATTAAAACGAAACAACATTTGGTTGTCGGATTTGGGAGCAGATTGTCCAAAAATAGAAATGCTCATCGGTAGTGATATTTATGGAAAAATTCTCACGGGATCAGTAAAACAATTAAAAGGAGGATTAACAGCAGTTTGTACGAAACTTGGTTGGACAGTTTGTGGTGCATCAGAGGAACTTGTTAATCACAAAGATGCTTCCATTTTGTATGCAAGTTTAGTGGGCCACGACTTTAAAATCTCCGATCTTTGGAGTCTAGAAACGATCGGAATATTAGATACTCATCAGAATTCAACTAACGCTGCTGAGGAAGAAATTGCCCACGAACAATTCTTAAACTCCCTTTCCAGAAACGAAGATGGTCGTTATTGTGTCGGATTACCTTGGTTAGTATATAACGCAGAATTGTCGTCAAATCGTCATGTAGCAGAAAAAAGATTGTTTAGTGTTACCCGAAAACTCAAGTCTTTACATAAATATGAAGAATATGATAGAATTTTTAATGAATGGATGGAGGAGGGTGTAATTGAAATAGTACCAGACGATGAATTGAATTCTAAGGGTCACTATTTACCGCATCACCCAGTATTTAAACCAGACAGTGCCTCGACTAAGATAAGACCTGTTTTTGATGCATCATGTAAAGTTAATAGATCGCCCTCCCTTAATGATTGCTTAGTTAAAGGGCCAAATTTAATAGAAGAAATCCCTTCAATTTTGTTAAGATTTAGAGAAAAATGCATTGGCGTAACTTCTGATATCCGGCGTGCATTTTTACAGATTGAATTACGGAAAGAAGATAGGGACTTTTTGAGATTTTTATGGTGGGAGAAAGATAATGTGCTGAAAGTTTTCCGCCATACAAGGGTAGTTTTTGGAGTAAAGTCCAGCCCTTTTCTATTGGGGGCGGTTATTTCGGTTCATTTGGCCCAGGTACCAAAGGAACAAAGTTCTATTGCTCAGAAATTAAATAAATCCTTTTATATTGATAATTGTGTGACTTCGGTTGATAACGAAAAAGAGCTTGAGAATTTTGTGAAATATTCTACTGAAATATTAGCTGAAGCAAAAATGGACTTACGTATGTGGGCCTATGGCCCAATAAAAAAAGATTTAGAACTAGCACAAAGTGCTTTGCGCACTGAGTCCACAACGGAGAATTCTGTCTCAGTTTTAGGGATTATGTGGGACAGAAAAGAAGATAACCTTTATATTGAAATTAAGATTGTATTGGTTTCGGACAATTTGTCTAAAAGAGAGGTTTTGTCATTAACGCAGACAATGTTTGATCCTTTGGGTTTCTTGACACCTGTTTTATTGCCTGCAAAGTTACTGCTACAGGAAATTTGGGCGATAAAAGCAGACTGGGATACTCCATTACCAGATAGTATCAAAAGTAAATTTTCGAGGTGGTATAATAAATTACAGATTTTGAATAAGTTGAGAATACCGCGACGTATAGGTTTTGGAGATAGAAGTTCCTGGTCACTCCATATGTTTTGTGATGCTAGCCAGCATGCTTATGCCACAGTAATATTTTTGAGATGTGAAACTAAAGAAGAAACATTAGTCAGTTTTGTAGTGGCTAAGTCAAGAGTCGCACCCTTAAAAGAACTTACTATTCCCCGTCTAGAACTTATGGCGTGCCTTTTGGGCGTGCGTCTTTCCAAATATGTGACAGAAGCTCTTGCATTAGATGACATCCCAAAATATTTTTGGACCGATTCCACCACAGCCATATCTTGGATTCAAAGAAATGATGCGTGGGGGACTTTTGTGGGCAATCGTGTGAAGGAAATTTGCACTTTCACTAGAGCAAATCAGTGGTCATATGTACCGGGTCATTCAAACCCAGCTGATTTACCTTCTCGTGGTTGTTCCCCGCTTCAGTTTTCCGAATTAAATTGGTGGAGAGGGCCTGTTTGGCTCAAAGGCCCTAGAGATAATTGGCCAAAATTAGAAATTAAGCCAAATGAAACTTTAGTTCTTTCAGAGCGCAGGAAAGGCATAAATTTAAATATAAATTTTAGTATAACTACAAAATCGGATAAAGTTAAGTGGTATGAGAAGTTCTCTAAATTTTCGAAAATGTTAAGAGTTTTAGGTTGGATAAAGAGATTTATTAAAAACTGTCAAAAGAAAATTGTAATTAAAGAGCCTTTTCTGTCTGCTTCCGAGATACAGGAATCTAAAATCATACTTCTTTCACTTGTTCAGGGGGAGAGTTTTCCAGAGACTGGAGACTCCATCAATGGTCTTTTGACCGTACGAGATCAGAGTGGCTTAAGAAGAGTAAAAACGAAAATCACCGAACGATATGATTCTTATGCATTCCGGTACCCGATTTTATTACCTTCTAAGCATTATATTGTTGAGTGTTTAATCAGAGATTACCACTTAAAGCATTCTCATGCCGGCGTACAAGCATTAACTGTTATAATTAGAGAAGAATTCTGGATCATTGGTGCAAGACGCCGAATTAGATCGTTGGTGAAACAGTGCGTCCGTTGTAAACGATTTTCGGCTAAACCTCCAGCTACTGCACCCATTCAGTTACCATTAGACAGAGTTCGAGATGCTTTCGCATTTGAAGTTACCGGCATAGATTTATGTGGCCCTCTGATTCTCAAAAATAAAACCAAAGCCTGGGTAGTACTGTTTACATGTGCTGTGTATCGATGTGTACATTTGGAGCTAGTGACATCCGTAAGTACCGAATGCTTCATTCAAGCGTTTCGTCGGTTCATAGCCAGAAGAGGTCGGCCATCTATAGTTTACTCAGACAACGGCACAAATTTCGTCGGTACATCTGCATTGCTGAAAAAGGTCGACTGGGTAAAGGTAATTGCTCAGGAAACTTTGCAGCCCATCACTTGGAAGTTCATTCCGCCCACTGCTGCTTGGTGGGGCGGATGGTGGGAGCGTCTAATTCGCACAACCAAGAATTTGATTGTGAGAGTCTTAGGACAAGCTGCAGTCAATTACGAAGAGTTACTCACCATCATCTGTGATGTGGAAGCTGTAATAAACTGTCGACCACTTACTTATGTGTCAAATGACTCTGAGGATCTTCTACCATTAACGCCTTCCATGTTCTTACAGGACATTAAGGTTTCAGGTACAGCAGATTTGGATACCTTAGATCGAAATAAACTCTTGGCTCGTCAGCGTTTCTGCCAGGAGCTTCGAGAACAATTCCGAAGCCGTTTCCGCAAGGAGTATCTTGGACAGTTAGTACAAAAGCATGGACAAAAGGACTGTGAATTAAAAGTTGGAGACATCGTGTTAATAGGTTGCGAGAACCTTAAAAGAGTGAACTGGCCAATCGCTCGTGTCCAAGAACTTTGTATAAGTAGAGATGGACGTGTAAGAGTAGTAAAAGTGAAAACTAGAAATGGCATACTGATTCGCCCTGTGCGTAAACTGTATCCTCTAGAAGTGTGTGCCTGTACTAAGGATGCCATTATTTGATTTTTGATTTTGCTTCTGAAAATCAAAAAGGTGGGAGTGTTGTGAAACTGATTAATATCTTACAAACGTTAAAAATAAATCTCCTCTTCATTTGATGTGCGAGGAGCAGATGGCGTTGGCTGTCATCGAACTAGGAGAAAAAAAAGAGGGTTTTTCCCGGATTGCACCTCGTGACGTGAACGGATTAAGATGATTTAAAACTTTAGGGGACAGTAATATGTCTCGGAAATTGTTATATTGTATATATTTTAGTATAATTGTATTGTGTTGTAGTGTAGATATAATATAATAAGATGAATCAACTTCTTCGAGTTTTTATTTCGCATGCATCAGCATTGATTTCGATTCATCATCACACTACCCAGGTAAGTAAGTAAGTTTTGTCTTTTGTTTTCTGGATTGCTCTGTACATTGGATGAGTGAAAGAAATGTTTTTATTTTAATAATGAGGCTATGTTTTAGTAATAACAATTGTTTTCAATAATTAATCAAAGACAACTACTGTAAAATAAATGACTCAACACTTCAAAAACGATGACACCATATCAGGACTACTGTTCCTTCTAGTTGATTTTGTAAATATAACTGGAGTCCTGAGTCGGAACAGGGAGCTTACTCAAAGCTATGTTCGTGCGTGTGTAGAAAATACAACAAAGATAAGGAGGGTTAACTATACTCTTTATTTCTCACAGCGTACACCCGTTCCCGCACTTCGGGATACAGAGACCATCACTTATGGTCTAAAACGTATAAAATAAGAAATAGAGTAACTAAATAAGAACTAAACTTAGATGCTTCACAGAGAGTAGTAATGCGAAGATTGGCCTTTGAATACTACGTATGTAGAGAGCGGAATGCAAAGACTACAAAACGTCTTCTAATATCAGCGAGAACTAAGTTCTGACCACTAAGGCAGACATGAAAAGACATGAACTAAGGCAGACATGAAAAGCACGCGCGTGGTAAAGGCAGCGAGAAGTCTCTCTCTCTTTCTCTTGCCTAAATGCTATGTCTTAAATATTTGTACAGTTTGCAACCTCATTTGCATAAAGAAATTCTATTCACGCTTATTCTGGCCGAAAATGGAAAATAAGAGAGGATAGAAAAGTTTTAAAATAGAATAAACGTTAGTAAAACTTAAAATCCTTACACACTCTACTCTCTATTATTCCGGGGCAGGTTAATCAGGCTGTAGGAAAAATGAATCTTGTTATTGCGTAATGATGCATAATTTATTGTCACAAAGCATCGGAGTAAAGCAAAACTGTCTGTAGAAAGTACAAGGTGGGGGGCGTACATAAACTAACAGCAGTGATAGTGATGATATCATAAAATTTGAGTTGTTTTTAGCCATGATGATGCATAGTTTAATGCACACAATCCAGAATATATAAATATTGCTAACTCATGCGTTGACATTGAATTGCTCAGTCTTAAAAATAAATCAGCGTGCAGCCATTAATCTTTTTGTTTCACATTCACAGTTATAGAAATACATGAATAAGTATAAACAAAAATAAAGAGCATGTGCTCCGTGAAGTGAGGTAGAAACGGAGAAAGAGGTAATTTCGAGTACTTTTTGCTTCCTTGTACGGAGGAAAGGAAGCATTTTAATTGCGAAAAATTTCGGGTTTCGTATTTCAACGAAAATATTCATTTTGACCATCCACGAATCCATTTTGACTTTTTTTTTTGCTTGACGTCTGTGCGTGCGGATAGAATAAAGGACTTTGTTTTTCAAAATGGATTGTAAAATAGATTCAAAATAGATTTTTCCGTGATATCTGTACATACGTATCTCGTGTAATTCCAAAACACTTAGCCGTAGAACGTTGAAATTTTGTATGTGGGGCTGCTATAAGATCTAGTTGTGCACCTCCTTTTTTTACTGCAATCGGCACTATCAAAAGTGTATACATTAAGTATATGCACGCCCTTTTCTTACCCGGCTTAAAAGTCCTTACCTGACCTTTAATTTGCAATCGTTGCTCGTAATCATATACTTCTAATTACAAAAATATTTTAATTGATGAAAATATTCATGTTTTGGAAATGTCAAATTAAAAAATAAATTTATTTCAGATAAATAACGAAATCTCGTTCTTAAGCCAAAGCATTTGATAGGACTTGGCATATAGGTATTATGATCAAGCTTATACGACTTGTTTTTCCTGCTCAATTAATTCACATTATTAACTCGTATCTCACTAATCGTTCTTTTTCTGTACGAGTTAATACTATCATTTCTAAACCCCGCCCAATCCTTAGTGGCGTAGCACAGGGCTCCCTTATTGGCCCTGAAATTTTCAATATCTTTATTAATGACATCCCAAAATTACCAAGTGTCACTCTCGCTCTTTATGGAGATGACACGGCCATCCTAGCTCAACACAAACGCCTGGAATTTCTGGTTCCAAAAATTCAGAGTTATCTCTCTAGTCTTGAGCTCTGGCTCATTACCTGGAAAATCAAAATTAATGTTGCTAAATGTGCTGCTATAATTTTCCACAAGTCCCATCTTCCATACCCTACCATTAACTTAAAGCTTTTTGGCGATTACATTCCCTGGTGTAATTCGTATAAATACCTTGGTGTTACCTTGGATTCAAAATTAATCTGGCGTCTTCATATTGAAAATGTTCTTAAAAAAGCGAAGATAGTCAGAAGCCAACTATACCCCTTATTAGCTCTAAAGAGCCATCTGTCTATTAAAAACAAAGCTCTTATCTATACTTCGATTATTCGACCAATTTTTATGTATGCCTGCACCATCTGGGCCGCTGCATCTAAGACAAATATGTTAAAACTTCAAACCTTTCAGAATAAGACCCTTCGTTTAGCCCTTAATGCACCCTGGTATATTCGTAATGACGTGATTCATTCGGACCTTAACATTAAATCTATTGATGTCTTAATTAAAAGACTTAGTCAAAAATTTTTTTTGCCAAAATTGAACAGATTGATAATCGTGCTTTATAAATGCTGCCTGCTTACGATTCGTTGATCCCAAGCTCCTCAAAACGATCACGGTCTGTGATTGGACGGGAGTACGGAATCTTCCCTCCTGCTAAAAGACGACGATCCACTCCCCCCCCCCCAGCCTTCTGTTCCAGCGACGACGCCGTTCACTCATCTGCTCCAGATATGCCTCACACATGATTATCAATCTGTTTCTTTTAAATATCACATCATTTACCGCAGATTTAATCTGCCAAATTGCTATTCACCGGTAAGTAGACATTACATTACTAGCATATAACTATATTATAATCCATGTGACCAAGGAGCCTATTAATCGTAAAATCTTTCTTATCTGCTTTATCTTTGGTGTTGTATTCATGTTAAAAAATTATAAAATACCCCCAAAAAATTATTAAAACTCTTAAAATACCATAAATTCTGTATTCTCCCTAGCTCAGTGGTTAGCGCATTGGACTTGAGACCGAAAAGTCCCGAGATCGAATCTCGCTAATCGCTGCTTAATTTTTCCGAACTTATAATATTTTTATAAGTTCTTTTTGTCTCTGTAATTTTTCTGAAGTCACGTTAACTTCCTTTTTATTTTTCCTTAACGTCTTTCATGTATTTTTTCCTATTTCTGTTCCCTTTTATTAACTATGATGTGGAGGTAGAGGTTTCCTCTACCTCCACATCAGAGAAAAGGCACTCCGTAATAATTAATCCTTGGATCCTTGGATCTCGTTCTTAATAGAGGCTCCCGATTTCTGTACTTATAATTTGGGGAAGTTTTAATAGTCGTTGTGAAAAAATGAAAATGTAAGATTTTTCACTCACGACTACAAAAATTGTTTATAATTTCGTATGAAATTCCGTACTTAATTTCAAAAAGTTCAAATTTTGATGTCAATTAAGTTAGAATAATTGGAGGAAATAAGTTTAAAAGAAGTGCAGCAAAAATATGTGCGTAATTCAGTAGGCCGTACGAGGAAGTCGCGGTGTCTACATCAGATTTTTAATTTACGTAATCAACTGAGCTTATTTTCCTCATTAAGTTACATCAAAATGTAGGTATATTTTAGGATGATTTTTTATTACTTATCATATGTGTTATTTCTCTCTTCTGCTCTTTTAATTGTTAATCATGGACGCAAACCACGGTGTTACTTCATTAATTAGAAGTTGATTATATCTTTTCACTTTTTGAAAAAGATTATGCGTTAGCAAAGTAAGATACGATAACCTCCCGAAATTCTTTTAACGAACTGTTTAATCGAAACGTTGGATAAAAAGATGGATAAGACAAGTTTAAAAGTCAATCATCTCCAGTTCTTTTTAAAAGAACTCATATTTCATTATCTTATTTTTTGTAGAGGTAATGTGTATTTTATAATGAAAACAAGATATGTTTTGAATATTTTGAATTTGTTTCCAGTCGGTAATTGTAAAGTATCAGCATTTGCTAATGTATTATGCGAATTAAACTTCTCTTCGCACTGAATGCTTTCTGTGAAAGTGAATACCAAAAACGGATTCTCTAAGATTTGGTAAATTATGAAAATAAATTTTGTATTATATCGGATAGAATTTTTGTCATTCTGAGAGGAAATTTGTCGCTGGCTTGATGTTTTCTGCACCTGGAAGTTTAAATGATTATCTCAAGTTTTATCTCGTATTTATCTTTTTACCTTTATCTACTTTTTTTATTTCACGTCTACGTAATTTCGTATTACGCACACCTGCATGTACAAAGCATTGGAATAAGTTCGTACCAACTCGAAATTTGTAACCTTCAACGTGCAATTCTTGATGTTCTATAAAAACGCTTAGCACATATATGTTGTAAAGTCACTGGTTACTTTTCTAAATTTCTTCGATGCTGTTGAAGTAATGACTTTTGAAGCGAGACTTAATTTAAGAGAAGTTAATCTACAGGTGCCCTATCTAATGAATATGGGAAGTGATCAAGAAATATGACATTTTTTCCCTAGAAATTGCTTGACGAGACCGGAATTTTATGATGACACATTGTTCTGAAGCAGAAACCATTTATTCAGTTGAACGTTTTCGGGTCTGATTCTTTCCAAAAGTTTATTTAAGATATCTTTATAGAATATGGAATTCACGGGCTGTAATTCCTTGTAACAAATTCCTTGTAAATTATCTCTTTCCAGCCAAAGAAAGTCACCAACATGTCTTAAGTCGAGATAACTGAAATCGAACTTTCTGTGGCTGTGATGAATTTTCTCCAATCTAAGCAGATAATTGCCATTTTGTCTTTGGTTAATAAGCAAAACAGCAGTTTTTTTCCTCCAGTTACATTTTGATTAAGAAAATGAGGATTAATAACTGCCATATTGATCAAATGATTTGATGAATTTTTGAATTCATGGCAGCAGGCGTTCACTGGATCAAAGCAAGCGATTAACTGTATAGAAAATTTTACCCATTAGCAGACGAGGTAGAAAAAGCAAGTTGAGCTGCCATAGTAATAAATGCTGTCAGTTTTCATTTGAAAGGTGTTCTGGGGGGGGGGAATTCAAAGACATACTTTCTATTTCGAGAAGGAACCCAGAACGGCCTGGCTGCATGATTGGTGTATATTCCATATATAACGTGTATGCCAACCATTTTCCCGTAGAAAATCTTTACGAAAGTGTCTTTTCCCTTAGACACATAGCCCTCGTGTGCTTTGCCATATTCAAATAACCTAAGCTAACCACACGTTTCAATTAATAGTGTTTTTAATACTACTTTTTCCCAAATTCATATTAGGCTTTGGTTTAATATGTTAAAAAATAATGATTGTATTAGAAATTAGTACTTTTCTGTGATTGCATATTTCCTTTACGTAATATAATTAAATGCAAAATGATTAAAAGAGAAATTTTGAAGTTTATATATGCAGTGAAATCTCTCTTAGACGATCGCCTAGGGTTCGAAACAAATTTGGTTTTTTGTAGGTATTGTTGTTTCGCCATCACATCGTTGATTTTCACCATCATTATTTTTTAATATTTTCGGAAATGCTGGTCGCGTTCAAAGGTCTTCGTGATAGGTTTCTCTCTGTGTATGTACTGTACCTCTTCCATTTTAAGATACACCACTTAATTTTCTTAACATTAGGGGGAGAGTAAGAATTTGATTCTAGGCGAATAAAATGTATGAAATGAAGTGCTAATATATATTTAGGATTTTCTTTTTCTTTCTCTTTTTTATTTATAAGCTTATTTATAAAAATAGTATAGCTATTCGATTTAGTAATTTTGAGAAAAAAAATTATTTCGAAATAATTAATTTGAAAGAAATCTGCAATTTTCACGGGAGAAAAAAAAGAGGTGGCCCTAGCACCGAAGAAATACGGAGTAAGTATTTTTTGTTCATAATATATTCATAATTGATGTAATTATAAACAAAATTGTGAAAAATGATGAATCTCTTATATATGTCTGTTAAAAGAAGCCTTACTATGGCTCTACTTATCGGAAAAGGCTTCGCTGCTTTTAATTCAGTTAAATAGGTTTCTACTGTATTGGGCACCCACGTGCCGTAAGATGTTTCACTTATCTTGGAAACTGCAATAGTACATTGCTTATCAGAATAAGTGAGATTTAAATTATTTGTGTTTCTTAGCGTTTTGTTCATATCTTTTGAAGGCAACATATTATCAGTAAGGTATACGTTTTTCACGAGCCTTGAATCCCGTGTAGTGATTTCTTTGTTATTGACAAGCAAAAAGTTAATCTTTAATGAGTTAGTTCATTTCGTGTGCATTTATGCTGTTGGCATAATTAACAAAGGACATATCTTATGGGATGGTTGTATTTTCTCTGTCTTTCTCTTTAAGTGATTTATTTACCTGTGCACTGCGATCGGCATCAAAAATGAAACGTAATGTTAATAATCTGATGATAATTGATCGCATGTATTGTAATCATTTATATATTTCTTTTTTCAAATTGTATATCATCAGTCCCGAATGAATCGGGCTGTGTCTAAAAACGGTAGTTAATTAATTTATCGCAGAACGATGGGAAAATTACTGTTAGAAACTATCACTGTAGGGGGGTCAACAGAAAATATAAAAAGAAAGTGAAAAATACATGAATTAACAGCAGTGACTGCAGACAATATATATGTGGGAATTTTTTTATTCGCATTCGAGTGTAATTAAATTTTAATACAGAATTATAACATTATGTTAATAAAAACAAAATGGTCCAACGTTCTTTCTGTTGTAAACAGTATACTTTAATCTCTTCAGGAATCCTGATACATATGCGCACATTCAGTTTTTTTACATAAGAAAACAGTATAAATGAAAAAGAAAGTCTGTTGGAGAACTATTTATTCACTACAGATTATAGAATCTCTCAGCAGTAAAAATAAAAAAAAAAAAAAA